>BOPM01000535.1:64491-79193 GCA_022179025.1 Porites australiensis | reverse complement strand
AAGCGCTTCGTTTTTCGCTCAGAGGCCAGCAAAACGTGCGGGAATGGTGACGAAGCGCAAGGGACCATGCAGCAGGCGGAACGATACGGCGAGGAATGGCACCATGTAAGTGGTACGGTAGCCTCCCACGCAAACGTTCCTTTGACTCGTCACACAATCTTCCCCAACGTTCGCGGAGCAGGAACGCGTGACGAACCTCTCAGAACGCCAGCGTGGGAGGCTAGTGTACGCCAGTGTTATCTAAAGAATATATATTAAGAGTAAACAACGGCACCAGACTAACTTTAGAAATACACTACTTCTCTAGGGTACGCACCACTTTTATTTTTTCATTAACAAAGTAGGAAAAATACACATTTTAGAGATCTATCAATTTTTTATTATTATATTTGTGGCTACCTACAATTGAAGAGACATTTAGTTTGTTCTTGAAAAATAACGAGATTCTTTTTTTGTACCACGTTGAGATTATCCACAATACGAGAAACATTAAACATATATCCAATACTATACAGGTTTGCATCGAGTACCGCCTTAAATATAAAATAACTCTGGAATCGAATATAAGCCAAATAGCTTTGCCTTGATGACTAATTGTTGTATATATTTCTATATATAAGAGGTTTGTGGAAGTCTTGAAACCTCTGAAATTCGTTTGATAATTTCCCCAGAATCGCCTTCATTTTTATTACAAACCATAAGATATAGCCAAAGGGTTTCCGGTACTGATTTCTCTCTTTACTGTACTATTGCAAGATTCCATTTCACCGTCACAAGGCAATCAACGGTTCCCTATGGGTGTGAAGGTCCTTTGGCGGTTGCTAATAATATTAACTAATCAAGGGCACCTAACGACTCGGGCTGTGTTCTGTAAAATATCTGTTCGGAGAACCAAATATTGACTAGAATTTTCTATTACTTGAGGACGGCTAATATATTTTCTAGATGACCCTTCCACTCATGTACAATTTTCGAAGCTTATCTAATAAATTCCCTTCGATTTTCGGCAGTTTAATTTTCACATTTCACTTCCCAGGTTAGGCTATTTTTCGTAGAGAAAAGGAAACCTAAAATTATCGTACCCAAAAATGCGATAGAGAGAGAAATCAGAAAATGTCTGACTTTCGTAATACGTCAAATTGCATCTAAATTTTTCGGAAAAATAACACTGAAGCCCTTGTAATTTCGAATAGATTCAAGTTCCCCTAGGATGACCGAACAGATGCAAATTCTATAGTGCCGCGTAGAACGCATTTCTAGACATCTAAAAATACTCTCGATAGCCTAAAAAGTGTTGTTAATGCATTTAGGAGGAAACTGTCGTTGGGTGCCCCTGACTAATAGAGAACTAGGGTGGTCTGACTGTAACCCCTAGGAGACAACCCTGGGAACGAGGTTGGTCTGACTGTAGCACAGCCAACACGAAAGGGAAGATACATTGCAATAAAAGAAAACAAGCGTAGGTCATATTAGACTGAGTGGCAGATAACCAGGCGGTTTCCCTCCCCCTTTAAACTCTAGACTTTCCACAAGACGTCCTCACGAGTTCCACCGTAGAAAAAGCAGTAAAGGGAGTAAAGCGAGCTTTTCAGGTTGCGAAGCCGCCCGAGCGAGCGACGAAGTCAAAAGTCTATTCAAAAGGCCAGCGCTGCGACGCAGTCTAGGGTCA
This sequence comes from Porites australiensis, assembly GCA_022179025.1. NCBI lineage: Eukaryota > Metazoa > Cnidaria > Anthozoa > Scleractinia > Poritidae > Porites > Porites australiensis. The sequence goes on along the minus strand of BOPM01000535.1, from coordinate 77,524 downwards.
TATATGATTTCAATTTTGCAGGCGGTCAAAAGAGATCTGTAAACCAGGAAAGGAGCAGAATGAAGGCCAAAATGATAAAGCAAACGCTCGACGACAGCCTTTACACATCGCGCAAATTCAGCAATTTTTGTACTTCACTACATTATAATTATATACTAGGCTGGTTCCTGAATACAGTAGAGGCATTACATTTTTTCATCATGGCCTACTGCTTTTTGTTTTGCCATCTCTTTCTGCATTTGAAGTACCATTTCTTGCATTCGTCGCAACTGAAAGAGAAATAAAATGGAAGTTTAACTCAAGGAAGCTACTGCCAAGTAATTTTGTCCAACATTTTCCAAGAACTCACATTTCTCGAAGGAACAAATTCCATTCGCTGAAACAAACCACGGGCCCGCCAGATATGGCGCCAAATCGTGTTTTTAGTTCAGCTGCTAATTAGTTGAAAAGAAATGGTTTTTTTTCCTGATCGGATGAAAGGCGTCAAAAATTGGAACGCTCAAAACCCCTTGGGAGGCACCCGCGATATATAACCTACAAAACTTGAACTTTCGCAACATCAAAAACTTTCGCGTCTGTTGTTCCCCAGGGTATCAAAAACGTCTGCTGTTGGAAAACATAAGTTCAGAGAGGAATTTTTGGAGAGGAAAGAAAATATACTACCAAGTTTGGGATTTACATTCCATCCTCTAGGGTAAACAATTCACCCCATATAAGGCAATCTGGAATACAGCTCAAGGAATCTGGAATCCCACTAAGGATTGGAATCCGGAAAACGGTACTTGAATTCCGGGAATCCCTTGCGTGGAATGCAGAATCCAAGACAGTCTAAGATTCCCTTACATTGGGCGAAACAGTATATCAAGTTGCTAAATACCTCGGCTTCCTTTTCTTTTAACATTCGATCCTTTTCTGAAATATTGCCTGCATCCACCTGTTCCGGCTCAAAACTTCCAGTTTTGCGTTTCCTAAAACAAGAAATTTGAAAAGATCATTCATTTTTAACGGATCTAAAGTTGCCACCAGGCCTCGATTAAATATAAAGGACATGTTATGGAAAACGGTTTACATACATTGCCTCTATAGTTTTACGAGGTGAGGGGGGCCCTTGCCCTTGTCGCGACAAACGCTCCGCTCTGTAATTTTCATAATGCACTTCTTGTGTGACATCTTTCAAATCCTGCATGTGTGTTCTGAAAACGAAATCGGTGAGATTTACTCTTAGCATAACGACACGAGAAGAATGCACAATGAGATATAATATTCCTTTTCTCTTGAACAAGAATACCAGTGAATGGATAGAAAGGGGAAGGAACTGAAGAATAATTGGGCGCGGTTTCATTTGCACCTATCCCTAAACAAGGAGCCGTTTGGTACATCCCAATTAACTGTAGTGAAATAATTTTTTGAAAAAACACGACTTAAGTTCATCATACAATCGACCCTTCGTTACACGACGGCGTCTGGAGGAATCAAACATGTTCAATCTCAGAATCGACACCCGATAAAGACGTTGGACGTTGGCAAGAGTTTGGAAAAGCACAACATAACGGGAGAGTTCACCAGCAGATCAACCAACAAAATTGTATTCAAGATCACGAACCTAACAACACTACTCCGTCGTCATGTTGGAGTGAAACAACAAACATAGCAGCGTCACTTGATTAATTTATCTTTCAAGTATAGAGCATCGCAAAGAAAATCGCAGTTTGTGCGGTAACTTTCAATTAGTTGCAAGCGTAAAGAAATGAAAGGTCTCTCTTTCTCACCTGATCAACATGTTTCTAAGCTTGATAAAGTCACAATGCTCGGGGTTTTCAACTGCAAATTAACACAAGTTACAAGCACGTTATTATAGTTCCTGCCCAATGCCCATTTTCTGGTTACGCGTGTGACTGGGATGCTGTTGTGTCATTTTGTCCTATGGGAGATGGGACTGTTTTGGGGACCCGAGCACCTTTTCCATTGTCTCCTACGAGCAGCCTGAGAAAACAGCCGACAATTCGCGACGCCACCACTGGTTTCCCCGCGAAATGAAGTCTAAGAAACGAGCGCAGAAATTCCATACTGATGACGCGTCACTACCCAGATCTGGGTAGTGCTTCTGATTGGGTGAAGCAAATTTACAACCAATAGTATTAGAAGCACTACCCAGATCTGGGTAGTGACGCGTCATCAGTATGGAATTTCTGCGCTCGTTTTTCAGACGTCATTTCGCGGGGAAACCATTGGTGGCGTCGCGAAGAATGTCGGCTGTTTTCTCAGGCTATACCACGAGTAGTTCTATTAAATTCACCCCAAAAACAGTCATAAAGTGCAGTTCAACACAACACCGACCCAGTCTCAAGGTGCCATACCTGTCAATAGACAAGCGCACGCACGATCGCACTGGCTACTGTCATGGTGGGGACACAATAGGAAGCTTACGCAGGGGCGTTTTTGAGTGACGCGTGACAACTGGAAGTGGGGCTTTTTCCCTACTTTTAATATGCAATGAGGCTACTAACTGTAGTCTCCCTCGCAGCCGTTTTTTGGATGTCACTCAACGCTCCCCCAACGCTTCTTTTGGGGGAGCGTTACGTGACATCCAAGAAACGGCTGCGAGGGAGACTATACTAACTGTGAAGTGTTTTCACTCTTACAGCGACAATTTGCTGCGCAAAACCACAACCTAAGACTGCAAAAAGTCCACTTCCCTTTGACGTGTGTCCCTCAAAAACGCCTTTGATTAAGCTCCCTGTTATAAACTTAAAAACGAGTCTGCGTTTATAAACAATATTGACAAAGTTTGCAAATTCTCTCTGGAAATGCTCTAGGGTATTCTAAAAACTGTCATTTAGAACGAAATAACTTAATGTAAGAGTTCCTGGAGATTGAGTGGGACTAAATTAACAAACCTTCTGCCATTCCCCAGGGGTACTGCCTAACTCGTACTTGCTTGCCTCGGACGTCCGTTACTGTGTTACTGCCTATCACAGCAAAAGGAATACTACCCTGAAAAAAGATATGAACAGACATAGAGAAGAGACTATAAGAGATTTGACATGCTAACTGAATAGTGACGTTTTCTCTTCCACTTTCCTTGTAGCCAATGGGCTCTTTGCATGATACGGTCACATGATACAAAAAAAACACCTTGCTGAATGGCAAACGACGCAAAGGGGCAACAAAAACAAAGAGATAACCTCATTCAAAAAGCTCATATCCTTTCTTTTCAAGGTCCCGCGCTGCGCCTTTTGCCATCCAACAAGGTGATTTTTGTATCATGTGACCGTCTCGTGCAAAGGGCCCATTTCAAAGGTCACATTCAATTTGCACGCCGCGTTTTTGGCGGGAAAAGGTCTCTCAGACTGCAGTTTTTTTTGCCAGGAAATCGTATGCCCACCGGCGTTCTTTATAAAGAAAACTGAACATATACAAGTAAGTTATAAAGTTTTAAGAATCAATAAGGGCAAAAAAATTATTGCAACTCTCATATTATTTGTTGACTTTAAAGGCGAAAGTCAAGTTTGCCTTTGACAATCCAGGTAAAAGCCAGTTGAAGCTTCTTGTGTGATGTTGCAACCTGACACTCAAATGGTTGCTTATTTGAAAAGAAAGAGTTTGTTTGGTTTTAATTCAGGCCTAAATAAATTCTGTTTTAAAACGAGATTATAAAGCGGTCCCAGGTCATTTGTATTGGGCAAAGTTATTCGTCTTATGACGAAAGCTGCACGCATGTGAAATGTTTTTTGTGGGTCATTTCTTGACTTAGAGCATCGTTTCAGTCAAGAATTAATTCTTCACTTCTCTAGGGGTATAGTAGTTTCGATTTGCTGAACTTTTAGATAAAGGGAATACTGGAATTCTACCTTCAATTCCTGGTTTATCTCAACAAATTCCTCATCATCTTCGCTGTCACAATCTGGAAATGAGTAAATCTTGATACCATGTTCGTCAATTTCGTCTAGTACCTGTTAACAAAAGAGTCACAATTTTGAACTTAGCATGTAGCCCTTTACGCGACATAAAGGAGCGAGAGCAAAGGCGTTTTGTACCGAAGCAAATCAACCGGAAGTGAACCCCTTTCTCTTTTAATTTAGCACAACGCTTCCAAATTTGTATTGCTAAGCGTCTATCGTCTCATAAAGGCGATTTGACCGAAAATTAGGGAAAAACAACTACCCATACATGGATACAGTTCAATTCCGGTTGACGTGCAACGCTCAAAAACGTCTTTGCATAACGTAAACCCCCGGCTGGAACTTTCTTGAGATGATGTAAGCTGGGTGTAAAGGTAGCTTGCTAAAACCAGTTGCAAAAATACTTGAGACACTTTACCTTATTTTGGCTTAAACGGCCTGAATAGCAGCGAATTGAAGGAAAAAAGGCCGGTTTTTCTTCGGAGTGTTTTGTAACTGGTTGTAGCTTAAGAGTCTGTGGATGAAAATTATGTCTTTAATGTCTTGTAAGGTGGCGCCATGGAAAAATAATATTTTAGGGAAGCACTTGCGTTTCTTAACCAATTTTTAAAAGGATTGTCTTTTTTAACTTGTTGGCTTTTACCACCACAGGTACCCCAAGCTTCGAGAACAATATTGAAAAAAATAGCCGTCTCAAGTATCTCTGATCACTCTACAGCTAAATGAAAGTTACAGCAGGGATGAACCATGTGTGCAACGTAAGGACATCTTTAATAGATGATATTTCCTCCCTCAGTTTGTATCCCATTTAAAATAGATTAGTCCTCAAAAAACTCCCGCTGCACAAATACTTTGTGACACTCAAATTATCATTTTAAGCCTGGGGTACCTGTGCTACCTCTACTTGCAAGGGAAATGTTACTGGAAGGGTTAGTTAATATTGGGATGAACCTGTGAGGGATTTATGACAATTACCATATGATATGAAAAGTAAAGTTGACCATTTTCTGACCTTTCTTTTAAGTCTTTGCATTTCGAATTTTGTTAAACAATCAGCTTTGGCTATAACAGGAACTATGTTAACCTTGGTGTGTAACATTCTCATGAACGTGATGTCTATAGGTTTTAAGCTGTGAAAAAGGACAAAACACAATGCTGGCAATAATATTAGTACCAATGAGATAAAACTTTCTTAGAGCTTGAATGGTAAGGAGCAAAAAAGTACTAGAAAAACAGAGACTCAAGGAGATCTCTGTTTGTTTCTGTTCTTTTTCTTTCATCAAAATGGAATCTCTGCTAACTGCCACTTCTCCATAATGCCCACTTTTGTTTGCCCTTATGGATTATGTTGTGGGTAAAATCCACTCGTAGGTTAAAATATAATTCAACCTAGTTTGGTTCAGGATTTGTTTGATAGCCCTGATTTTTCAGAGGAGACAATGGAAATTCAGGTTTAACCTCACAAAAAAGGATTTTACTTACAAAGGGTACATTCACTTATGTTCTGACCATCTATACTATGGCCACTTTCCTCCATCCGCAAGGTGACACTTGTGGGTTTGCATGTTTTTTTTTAATGTATCTTTTTGCCAGTAAGGCTCAGCAGGACAATAATTTGTTACTAATAATTTGTTTTGCAAAAATCTGGAGAATGGTTAGTTTATGATTCTCTGAGGGCATGGTGAAAGTGATAACGATGATGATGATGATTATGATAACAGTGATGATGTTGAAGGTCAAGATAACCACCATGGGGTGATTTATGATGATGGCGGTGAAAGTCATAGTGATGGGAAGGTGGATACAGGGGTCATGGGTAATAATAATGACGATGGGTAATATAAAAAAGATAATGGTGATTCTGATTCGTGTGGATGAGATCACTGAGTTGATGATGATTGAAACAATGATTGCACAAGAAGAAGTGATGATTAGAAGTAATGGTGACTGTCCACGAAAAAGAGACAACAAATGCAGAAGTACACACCCTACATGACTAGCAAAATCTGCTATCCAACTTTAAAAATCTACAACAAATGCAAATACTAACCCATGACCATGTGGACATATAAAATATAGACAGCAGTGAACTCTGTTGTCTACTATGTGCCGTCGATTAAGGCCTGATTCATCTTGCAGGTAAGTCTCGTACTGTTGGTCAATGTAGTTAGTTACAGCTTGCCAACTATACAGTACAAGAAAAAAGAAACATTCTTATTTGTCTCCAATCAATGGCCTTAAATATAAGCATATATAACATTACTTCTACATCAATCTTGGGAAAGCTATTCCATTTTCTAACAGCTACATATAGTACCTTTAAATAGAAATTCATCAAGCAAGACATGTTACAGTGTACTCCTCTTAAATGATGTCTAAATTTTCAAATTTCCTTGCTAGTGACAGAAAAACGTAAATTGATGCTAATAAGCCCTAGGCTTATACGTCTTCATAAGGGGTGGGACTTACAACCGGACCAGAGAAGCACTTTGATTAACAAGCTATAGCAGTGCTGATTAAGATACGTTTTTTATTTACTGGTTTTTAATTTATTAAGCTTCAAGATGTCACAATAAATCCAATTACCTTCAATACAAGCTAGATGGGGGCTTATATCAAAGGGGAGGGGGGGGGGCTGTTAATTGGATGATTATATTTACAGGTAGAGGGGCCTATAATTGAGAGGGATTATAAGTGGAGGCTTATAAGTGGCAGTTTACAGTATTCAAGTATCACATTTAGAGGAGTCTTACCAATCTGTATTGTCTACAGCATCAGCAAATCCTGGAGTGTCTACTACTGTTAATCTTAACCTGATACCTTTCTCTTCAATTTCTACAGTGTTGGTTTCAATTTGAACTGTCTGGTGAATACGATCTGCAAACCCAAACAATAAAACAATCATTTTCCACACCCTCATCATCCTACCCAGAATATATAACCGGTTAGAACTGAATCAGGACTTCATCTTTCCCTTGAGGCTAGAGGTACTTAGACCTTGAGGTACGTAATTACCAGAATCACTAGGCAGTACTAATTAAGGATAAAACAAGTGTGCCTGTACAAGGAGGTGTACATCTTGAGTTGGGGTGAGGGGGAACTTATTTACCTAATCTCCCAAAGAAGGTCATCACACACTTTGGTACAATTAACAAGTCTTAGTATCAGTTGAAGACCTCCTAGCTTTCCCAGCCCACCCTTATGAATATTTCAATCCCACTCTAGTTTGCCATCAAAGGAAAACCAGACTATTTAAAAAAAAAAAGATAAGTTGAGGTGGAAGGGTTAAAGGTGTCAGACATTTTAAATAAAGGGAGATAGGCAGCTCTTTAGCCAAAACCGGGTTATCTTCAGTTGGCACATTGGCTCTGTAGGCCTCATTTTGGGTCTGTCAGACAAAGGGGTCCTGACCTTGGGCCCCTCCCTAGTTCCACCAATGATTAGGTTTTACACTCAGAAGTTATTTATACATACCAACTGCTTTAGGAATTGCAGTCTCATCATATAAGTCAGTAAGAAACAAGCTATCTACAAGGGTTGACTTTCCCAAACCAGACTCACCTGGAATAGCAAAAAATTGGTTATAAAAATCAGTTATTTAAAAAAATTATCGATATTATCACAGGTGAAGGACCATTTAGATTGTATTAAGTATACTGCAGGGTCAAAACTCATCTGTTTGACGATTTAAGTTTTCAAATGAAAGGGAAAACAAGTTTCTTGTAATGGTTTGATAATAATGTTATCATGCATCAGTAACAAAAGACATTCAAACTAAAAAAGGTCAATGGTAAGAGATCTTGCAATTGTTTGCTGCAGGAAAGGAATAGCCTGGTCTTAATTAGGTTTATCAAAAAGTATCAATCAAAGTTCCCTCAATAGCCTATTCTATAATGGACCAATAAGTGATTGAAAATACAGATGTATTGTGCAGTTTCACTGGTTGAGTTTGTATCGAAACAACATGTATCAAAAACAACAGGTTTCCTGATGGACTATCACAACTCCAAGCAAAACTTATTTCTCACACACCTTAATCATTTATATCCAGCCAGATGCGTGTGTTACAAGTCCTTTGATCATCCAAGTCAAAAGCTATAGTCACTTTAGACAGGTGAGAGTTTTATGCCATATAACAATAATAAGTTAATTTGAGATTGTTTATTGCACAGCACTTACCAACAACCATAAGGGTAAACTCAAACCCTTTCTTCACAGATTTTCTATGGACTTGGTTAGGGAGGTTAGCAAAACCAACATAACCAGGTTCCTGTGAAGAGAACAGAAAATATGCCACAACATGACCTTGTATCTTCTATGCATGTCAATTGAGGCAAGCTCATTGCTAGAGAGGCATTTGCAAATAATATTGTAATGCAAAACAATAAATCTCATTTTTGATAAATATAACAGTTGCACTTTGGTAAATTAATCTTGGTTGCAACATCTTTGAGAGTACTTTATAATATTTTATGTCCATTTAGACATTTTAAACAAACAAAACAGCAAATATGTACAGAAACCTTAAGTTATGGACAGGTTGAGGTTATAGGAAGCACCTTATTTGTGACTACCAACAAAACCATTACATTTGCCACTGTTTAGGTTTTAACGAGACTGGTTGTACCATGCCATTTTCAAAACTGGATTCATTTGAGAGTACAATCTATTGGTTATATAATTCAGCAATAAAAATAAGTGAAATCAAGTCTAAAAATAGCTTGTTCAGGTAAGGCACCTTGAAAACATGCTTATGAATTTAAGATAGAGACGTCCACGTTAAAAGGAAAATGATTTTTACACTTTAAAACATACCATGCATAGAAACAATAATTCCTCTGCCCTCAGAGAAAACTTTCACTGGGAATTTTTTGGCTAATTTAATTACCGGGGAGTAGAATTGTGGTGTTATTAACATTTAGTAAGCAAAGTTACCAATTAATAGCAATAAGGGACACTCAAATCAGTGTGTAATCAGATTACAAGTGATGCAAAATTTGCTCCAGTGTCTGTGTTTTAAGCAAGTTTATACCAATTTATTCTAACAAAACATGGTAACAAAAATGTGGAATTTGGAAAAGCAATATAATAATTGATATTGCTTCTATAAATTCTACTGCCCCTTGAGGCTCACCAATGAAATAATATTATTGCTGTGTCTTAAGTGGGGGGGTTCAGTGACAAGGTCAGTGATAGGTTGGGTATCAAGAATAGAAGAAATAGAATAATAGGCACAACCCTTATGTCTAATATAATTATTTTTGAAACTGCAATGGATAAAATACTCTGGCAATAGCTGTTTTTGTTACAAAGAGGGTTCAACGAACTAAAGGCATAAAGGCACACACCTCCAACTACTTTTCGACCCTCCCCCCCCCCCCACCCCCAACAACATCCGCACTTAACAAGGTGGCTACTTATTTCGTCGATCTTCAATAATTAGAACAGAATGAATTTTTTTTTTTCAGTGCAAATTCTGCGTCAGAGTGGTCTACTATACAATGAATGACATCGGATAAAAAAGTGCTTTTATAAAAGGTCTCTTTAATAGGATTAAAATCCAACCGCAAGGTTCATACTTGACGCAGTGCGGATGTAATTGAATTCCGATCGCAGATTATAGGAGAAAAATTCATCTGAAATGCAAATATCAACTTCCCATTTCACTGAATTAACGTAATCGCGGGAAAAAAGTCAAATCGACCACGCATACAAAGAATTAGTTCAAACTTAGGGTGTCAAACATCTATAAAATTTTCGTGATAAAAGCACTGAATTCTCAATCGCGTTGAGTGACATGAATTAAAATTTGGAAAATTCGAATGCAAAACAAAATGACCGAAAGTTCGCGATTTTTACAGCTGTACAAATGAATACATCATTGATCGCAGGATTTCCATCTCTCAGCAACTTCACCAATAAGGAAGATTGTTAGCCTCACGTACTCTCTACAGAAAGAGTTACGGGTAGGTTATTTAAGCTAAATTCATCGTTTAAGACAAGAACACAGCAAGCCAAAGGCTGTGCTCAGTGTGTAGTGCACGAAATCATCACATGGATACACACAAAAATTGGAACTCTAACTTACCGGGTCTTTGGGTGAATAGAACGTTGCCCAAAATCCGTACGGTTATGGAAATAAAGAAAAAAGAGTTAGTGTTTAAATTAATTTAAAACTTAGAAATTTCAGCCCCGGTTATAAATCGTAACTGAACTAGCGGTGATCGCTTCGCCTCCTGTCTCTCAGGAGGTCTGAAATCATACAACTCAAGTGTGACAGCGAGTGAAAAAAAAATCACAATACCTTTGTGAGCTTCTGAGGAAACTGCAGTTTTGCTTACGATTCCACGAGAAGTTCTACTACTTATACTCATGGTGCTTTATCTAAACTGGCACAGATCGAGAATCGGCGCTCCCGACGTAAAAAGGCGCAAAAGTGTTTGAATATAAAGTATCTTCAGATTCTTGTCGTTTGTCGGATCCAGACTTCCTTCCGAGTCGTCCGAAACAGGCTTGGTCGAATACCTCAAATATGACAGAGATGTCACAGAAATTTTAAAAACCTAGTAGAAATAAAATCAATAGTTTATTTAAGTCTTATGTTTCAAGGAAATACAATGTTTTTACATAACGCGGGAAAGATATAATTCGCGCTAAATGGACAGTCGCGAGGGTTCTCGCGTGTTGTTGATGCTGCTAAGATCGCTCGCAACGCCTCAGGGGTAATCAGTCTCTAATGGCGGCGTTGAGAAACGAATGGAAAGCTGTCCTCGAAAACAGCAGTTAGATTCAGTGAAACAAAGTTCCTTTCAAAGTCACACTTTGAACAATGTAACCAACACCTTAAGTAAGAGCGCCACATTGAACGTAACGTCTTCTCGCTTTAGACATGGAGAATTTCTGAACGCTGATTTCCGAGCGACAATGGTTTCAACAACTTCAGCACCAACTCCATCAGCGACAACCTCTCCGTTTTACCTTTTACGAGATGATCCTCGTGAGTTGATAACAAGTTACTTTTGTATGAATAGCGTGACAGTATTTTTGTGTTTTTTTAATTCAACGTCGTTATTTTTTTGCAGCCACACCGCTAGAAACAAATGGTAGCCTTTTACATGGCTTCGACCAGACACAAAAAGGCAAAAAGGTGAAGGAAGGTCTCAGTTCGTTTCTTCCGCATTTGCCTGGTAAGGCTTCTTCCACAATGCTTTAATCATAGTCTAATTGTGAAGAAGGAAGTGCATAAATCCATTGTCCCGTGGCTTACGTTACCCTGTATGTACATGAAAACGGCAATTCAATATAAGTTAAGCACATATCGGCCAAATGAGCCTAAATAAGCTTAACAAATAATTGTTTTAAAACACTTTCTCAGTGTTCAAATGCAATATGTTGTGTTAAGCTTAATTTTTGTGACACATTCAGCTGATAATTTCGTGCGTCAGTTTAGAAATGCAGTTACATTGCAATTTCTCTAAACTATAAGCTTCAATTAAACAATATGCTGAAGTTTCCTACTCAAAATTTGCATTTATGCTGAGCAAGCATGTACAGTATTTAATATCTGCAAATTAAATTTCAAAATACCTGACCACATCAACTGCTCCTGTGGTCCTACAGCAATCAAGGAAATAGTTCACCTTCAGTTCACACTCCCACAGTCTCATTTCCCTGTAGCAGAAACTCATGAGGGGTTGAAACATGTAACTCTTTACCTGATCACGAGCATGGAATGTGAGCTACAGGTTTCAATCCCTTATGAGTTTCTGCCGTTAGTCAATATATCTATTCAAATCAACTAGTAAAACAACTACTCCCAGTCTTGCAGCCCTTTAGTCGAGAAATTTATCAAAATCAAGTATGTAGAATGACTGCTCAAACCTATAGTAAGTTAAAATGAGGTACTGACAAATACATTGTTTGGAATTAGTTTTATTAACATATTTTACTTAAAGACTTAAAGAATGAGGAGTGACACATAGAGTTTGACTTTATTTTTACCATAATATTGCTTGGTAAATTTTTTGCTTCTGCTCATTCTGGTATGTTTTCAAAGTTCTTTTTCCCCTCCACAAGTTCAATGACAAAGTTGTCCTTGACTCTTAAAACTGATAACATCACAAACAGTACAAGGGACATGAATATCTACATGGATACTTCACAATTATTCCTCGAGCCCGAATGGACTCTGAGTCAATAGCCCATCGGCCTCGTGGGCTATTGACTCAGAGGCCATGAGGGTGAGAGGAATAAGAGGGATTTTTGGCGGCAAAAAAGGATTAAAGTCCAGCTTTAACTAGTTAAAATTTTTTTATTCTCGATATTTTTGACCAACTAGTTGGATTTTACTGAAAGAATTATTGTTTTAGTAAAAATTATCCAACTAGTTGGTCAAAAATATCAAGAATAAACAAATTTTAACTGTAATCCTTTTTTGCTGCCAAAAAGCCCGCACTTTTTGCTACTACAGTCGAACCTTGATTATCTGGACTCGTTGGGACCAGACGAAATTGTCCGGATAATCGATAGTCCAGATAATCGAAAATATGAATATTAATAAAGGACAAAACTGATTAAATTGAGAAAACAACAATTAATCGTGAAACAAGACTTTTACAAATCATTACAACGCATGCGAGCGCTGCTTTTGCTGATTGAAAGCAAAAAAAATCGCATTTGAGTGCACTTTTCAATGCTGTAGTTTTAAAAAGGATATGGCTACGGATTTTGATTGTGACTTATAAACACTCATGAAGAAAAAGTCGGAGAAAAAGTCTGGATAATCGAGGTTCGACTGTAGTGGGCCATAACATATGGCCTAGTAGTAGCTCAACCAATAAGAACGCAGCATTGATAATGGACCACTAGTTGGATTTTACTAAAGGTAATTACAGGCGGTAAGCAAAACCACCCAATATAATGGAGGTTGCCCATGGGAAAGACCCCTTATGGAACATAGACCTCTCTGGCTCAATTGTGTTTTGGAGAATTTTCAGTTGTGACTAATGAAGTGTGTTCCCTTTTTCTTTTTCTCTTTGTTCAGGTGTTATAGATGAACTTGGGGGACCTGAAACTAGGTAAATAGACATGGAAAATTACGTTACTGATATTGCTGCTGCTGTTAAGGTATC
>BOPM01000535.1:10004-39995 GCA_022179025.1 Porites australiensis | reverse complement strand
TAGAATATATTTAAAAGTTTGCTAAACCGGTTCTATAATTTTGTGTGTGTTTTTGGCAACAGCCGTTCAATTCGACTGTCATTGTGTGAATTAAATTCGACGTCTGAAATCAAGTCGTGCTAGTGTCGGTGCTGCAGTCGAGCTACAGTCGAGCCAGCTTAGCACGGCTCTAACACGACGTTTGAAACAGGCCTAAAGAACCCCAAAATACAGTCAAACCCCGCTATACGGACACCCGCCACATAAGACGGACACTTCATTATTATTACGGACAGTTTGCTTGGCCTGGGGAAAGAAAGCCCTTAAAGTTCGAACACTTTTTATGGCCCCCTCGATCAGTGTCCATATTAACGGGGTGTGACTATATAGCTAAGCTGTCCCACTATGACTAAGGGCTGTTTAAATATAATCGATAAGAGCGCTGTAGCCACCAGAATCGCTAAAAAAGGTCGATCAATGGTCGCAACGTTTATATCAAAACAACTCCTCGTCGCTTGGCAGTTAGATTGCTGTGTTGTTTAAGGCTAGTTTCCTTATTACCACTTGGATAACGTCTTGGTTTGCAATCGGGTTGCCTGAGATAAGAACAAGATGCATTTTAAGAGAAAAAGCGGACTGCAAGCAGTCTAGGAACGATGAGATCGTTCAAATTGCTGGACTTTCATCAGTTGTCGTCGCGATGACAAACGGGGTTGTACCTTAACGACGGAAGTGTCCGTCGTATCTTTTAGGGTTTATTATCGATTCGTTGCGCTTACGTGTAGTCGACGTTTACTAAAAAATGACCAGGGGAGATACACCTTCTCTCTGATAGTTTATCGGGTTACCAAGAAATGAATCTCCATGCCACAAAACGGGGCAAAAATCCTAGTCATTATTAAAGACATCAGGTTTCTGCCATAGTCAGAGTTTCAATGAAACCTTCATCCGGTTTTCCGCGAATTAACTGAGTTTGCTCAGTCACAACGACAATTGAAATGTTTATTTTTCCTTGTCCCAGAGAACGTGTTGACGGTTTTCAGGTTATCTCAGGTTATTTCCCTTTCAGCAACAGGGGAAGGAAACTTTTTAAAGTTTCTTCTGCCCTCTCGAGATGTGCGGTTGAGAGAAGTTTAACTTTAAAGTTGCTCTGTTTATAAAGACTAGAGGTAATCATTGATTTACGGAGCTGCGGTCGTCATTTACACGTACTCAAGTCGAAAGGTGTCCAGTTTCCCGGCCAAGATGCCCCCGATAAAATCAGTGGCGGCCGCTAATCGACAGTCGCCCGTGGTACCTCGAGAATTGGAGGCTTTGTACCACAGGAACACCAAGATTAGGATGCGTTCTGACGAACGCGAAAAAGACCTTGAGGAAGTGACAGCCGATTTGTCATTACGGAGAAACAACCTTTTTCACTCCCTGGGTTATTACACGTCTGCCTTTACTTTTGTGTGCAGCAAAATTTGGGAGGCTCTCATCCTCACTGCACTTCACTCAACATGCACAAACCGTCCGGCATTCATAGCATAAACGTGAGTGGAAATCCAACACCTGTTATCATAGATCAAGTGCATGAAATTCGGTTTCAGCGACAAGCAAACTCTTGGTTCACAGCGAACGTGCTGATAACCTTAATTCAGCTTGTTTTTCTTTCAGTCGAACAGGTCAGTGAAGTAAGCAGTTTATAATTGCTGGAGATGTGCATATAAGGGGGTTAAGAGTCAGAAGATTTACAGGTCATTACAAAGAAAAGTACCTTGAGGACAGAATAGCCGCCAACTTGCCGATATGAAGAAACAAACATTCTTCCCCTTGGTCGTCACAGTTCTCCTTTCGTTGCTGGTTGCAGAAAAATCCTCCGGCAGCTTTTTCTCCTAGCTGCAATTCACCCGTGATGCCCTGCTGGATTTTTCGCGAGGTTCACAAAGAACTGTAGATATTAACCTTGAACCAGAGAATACGACGAGGATGGTCAATAAAACCTATGTCTTGATACTAAGTCAAGCAAACGGCATCGGTGAGACCTCACTAAAGAAAGTCGATGAAAGTGTGATGAAGACTGCCACCTCTTCTTTTACTACAATCCCATCTGACAAAATCAAAGATTCGTTAGATCCCTCAATGAGAAAGGACTTGCCAAAGGATCTACTAATGACATTTAGTGACAAAAGTGGAGTACCGGAACCCATAGTACTCGTGCCAGTCAAGGAAAAAGTAATAATCAACCAGACAAAACGCGAAGTGTACAAACCGCGTACTTCTCCATCGAACAAGTTTATGAAGGCCATCAACGACATCGAACTAGCAGAGGCAAATGCAAACGCCTTAGGAGTCAAGTATAGCTACGCTACCCTGGCTAAACTAAAGGGTCTTGTTGAAAAAGCAATACGGAGCAAGAGTTATATATATGCTAGAGAGGTAAGATAACTCTGAAAATTAATTGCGGATAGGGGTTAACTAGGGAACAGAGGAAAGAGTAAGGAAGCTTTTTTAGTTCACACGCCTTCTAAATCATTCTGAACAGGCAGAGCTGTGTAAATTATGGTGAAGATAGAATTTCTTGAACGTATTTCTGCTAAAGCTATGCAAAAATAGTACCATGTTAAGCTTGTTGTGCATGTTACTTAAATTCAGGAAGTAAGACTAGTCATTTCAGTTTGGCCAGGAACCATTCCAGCTAAACCTCGGTATTGAGCAGTACTTTCACAAGGTATTTTAAAAAGTGCAGTGAAGATAGCGAGATCTTTAAATGAAAGTCTACCCAAGCTGACTTTATGCGACTGGAAAGGTGATATTCTGCACTCTTTTAAATCAGATTCTCTTCCTGTAAATTTAAACATTTTCAGATCGTCGGAAAGATCATGCATTTACTGAGCACTAAGGCAAAATCGTCAAGTCGGAAAAAGAGGAGTTCAACAGGTGAGGGAAAGGCATTTCTTCAAGATCTTCGTAAAAAGGTCGGTGGTGCTAAATTTGATAGCTTTTTGGCTGTGCAAGGCGATGTAGGTCTTATGTTTGCCATAGATGATACAGGAAGCATGCACGATGAAATCCAAGCGGTAAAGAAGATCGCTAAAGATATCATCAACTATAAGCGGAGGTTCCCTATCACGGAGTACATCTTGTCGCCATTTAACGACCCCTATCCATGTGAGTAAAATAATGGTTTTTTTTTTCCGTCTTTCGTGTCGTCTGTTAATTGTGCCACGTGAGTACTTAATTTTTTCGGTGTTGCAGTAACAGCACTCAGGGCATCCATACCATCTGTTCGTAACCGATTGTAATTTTGTAACTGTATTCGATTTTACGTTTGCCTTCAATCTGTGAAAATATATCGCCCAACAGGCACATGGGTCAATGTTAAGTAATCTTTTGTAACCTTATCTGTAGTATATTAGATTGCCGTCGTTTTTTTGGTTCAGAACCAACATTTTGAGCAATTTTGACGGATTATGAGCTCGCCGTTTACTGTGCCTCTCGGCAGTAAACGACAAACTCAAAATCCTACAGAACTGCTTCAAATACCATTTCTGAGACAAAGGAGGACAATTTACCTTAAATTCGTACGGTACAACGTTTTTTTCGCATTGGTAAGTGCACATATTTAGCCACATATCGCTATATATACGTATGAAGCAAACGAATCCAATAGGCCATTTACCAGTTATTCCAAGCCTCTGTCTCAAAGCGCGGCTAGGTGCGAAGCCGTTGATATGAAAATAACCTTTTATTTTCCTGCCTGTAAAACTTATTTTCACAAAAATGGTTTTGCACTTAGCCTCGCTTTGTAAGGGGGGATTTTGTAGCCAGTTCCAGGCTCCGAGATAGTCAGGTTCGCTGAATTGAGAAAGCACGAACACGAAAATGAAACGCCCCGCCAACTTTTTGAGTGCCTTTTCCTTTCACGTCGTCAGTCCACACTATCTGAGGGCCTGCAACAGGCTAGGGATTTTGGAACTCAGAAATGGATTATACATGTACTATAAAATAAAAACTCGGAACAAGCGGTTACAAACAGATTTCATGGGCTTCCTATACAGCAGTTATATTTAATGACAAGGGAGTGTTTGGTTCGTTGTCAGAGGTCTTTCTTCTCAGTCCCGCCGAGACAGTTACAAAAAACAGCTCATTTCGGGCAGTCAAGGTCTTTGGAAAAGAAATATTAGACGCTAAGTCACCTAGAAGAAACATAACTGTTAACCTTAAAGTTTTAAGCGATAAGAGTGATCACCATCAAATTTCTCCTTGTCATATAAATGCTGAGTCAGTAGTCATGAGAATTGCGGACATGATCACACAAGATGAATTTGCTTGATATTTTATCAACTTCTCCTCACTACTTCTGTAGGAAATGAATAGGGGCAACAAATGAGAATTCAGATTTTGATCTTAGGGTTTAAAGGGTTGAAGCAAAGTTCTATCAAATCGTTTAAATTATGCACGAAAATATACTATTTTTCAAGAAATTACACTTTTTATCTCCTTTTCTGCTAATGACTCCAATTAACACTTTGCAATGCCAAACAAAGGAGTCGACACTTGAACACAGTTCGTCATTTTTAAATCTATATTTGAATTCCGGTAGATCCAACAAATGCCGATCCGGTGATTGTCAAGAACCAAACCGAAGCTGGAGAGTTTGAAAAAGAAATAGAAAAACTCAGGGCACATGGCGGCGGAGATTGCCCAGAGTACACGTTTGAGGGGATGCGTGGAGCACTAAATGATCTGGAAATGAATGGTTCTCCTTTGTATGTGTTTACTGACGCAGGACCGAAGGATGCAACAGAGGCGGGTATTGAGGAAGTGAAGACGATTGCTAAAGCACGTAGCGTAGCTATTAACTTTTTGACCACAGGTATAATTAGAGCAGAATTCTTGATTAACCACCTATGAACTTTTTTATGGCTGACTTCTCAAGCGGGCAAGAGGAAGCGAATCCTGAGTTCTGATTGGCTATTTGAGTGCAAGGCTCGTTATTTCCCCCGTTGGGCCCGCAGGAAAAATATAATAAATCCGTCATTGGCCAAGCTTGGAGAGTAAAAGAGTATTTTGCCTTTCATGTGCTTCATGCTAGCTAAGAAACGTTGATCTTAACTTCAGCTTCTTAAAATGTTTTAAGGTTATTGTCGCAGTCGAGGTTACAGCTCGCGCGATCCAAGAAATCTTCACCCAGCCTTCCTAGATCTGGCTGAGAGCACTTCTGGTCTAGCCATCATGTTTAACAACGCAGGGGAATTGGAACAAGTGACCAATTTGACAATCGGAACATTGGAGGGTGATACTATCGTATCTACCGGCTCAAACAAGACGCGCAGAAAAAAGAGGAGTTCTGTTGGATTAACTGACAGTCGATATACCATTCCTGTTGATGACTCTATTGAAAAGCTGTCTGTGACCATAAATACTGCGACAGAAGGTACGCGATACTTGTTGAGCAATTGTAAATATGAGTAAACATTTAAAATAATCATTATTAACGCGAACTGTCCGGGATCAGGAGTTAATACCCCAGAGCGAGATCCTTATTTTCTCGGGCCGGTTTTTTAGAGCACTTTTTCCCACGAAAGTGGAAGCCTAGCTTGGTTCGAAGAATAAGACATCCATGAACGAGGATAACTAAACTTCATTAGAAGGTCAATATTACCCAATATTTTTCAGGTCTGTGTGTTTTGCTAGATGATTGATGAAACTTTTCAAAAATATTCTGAATTCGCGCCAAAATCGTTCTAAAAATAAACTCGTTCCTGAATTAGTAACCAAATTTCTCATTCATATGAACAAACAGTTGCTTGTGACGTCATGTTACTGACATGGCACCCTAATTTGTCAACTGCTGAAAGACAGCAAGCAATTGACCACTTTAGAATCAAGAAGTGAACTGGAGCCTAAATTTGCCCTGCAATCACCGTAATTTTAAGGAGTTATTATAACTCCAAAAATGGAGTAAAAATTTTAGGTACAGGATAACCTCTTTTTGGGGGTTACTTGAACTCCTAATTTAACTCCGAATTTGGGGTCATTTTTACTCCCGAAAAAGAGTTCTTTTTACTCCCAGTCTGGAGTTAAAATTACTCCGAAATGGGGTTACTTGTACCCCTTACATAGGTTGTTTTTACTCTTTTTCGAGTTAATTTAACACTGAAAGTGGAGTAAAAATTTTAGGTACAAGATAACTCCTTTTTGGGGGTTATTTTAACTCGTTAATATCTGGGGTCACTTTTACTCCTGAAAAAGAGTTCTTTAAACTCCTTTTTGGAGTTAAAGTAACTCCACGAAAAATAACTCCACTGTAAGGAGTTAAATTAGCCCCACTAGAGGAGTTATTATAACTCCCTGAAAATTACAGTGTAGAAGGAATGTAAAGGCTTTCTTTCCCCATGGACAAAGAAAACTGTCCGAAATAACGTGGTGTCCTTAAAATGGGGCTTCACTGTATGATTTTGTTGATACCGTGTAAATTTAAAAAGCCTAAACTGCCCTTGGCTCAGCTTAGTCCCTAGGGGTTCTCTCTTGCCCCGTTGTCAGTGCGTATTTCCCGGTGACATCACAGCTCACGGTAGAGTCCAGGATTGACAGAGCCAAGAACGCCGAGGTACTAGGCTGCCCCTGGCTGACATCAGTATAGCCGGACAGCGATTTGACTCTTTGCGATAAATCATCATGTGTAATTGTGAGAAACTGATTCATCTAAGGCCCTGTTTACTTGGGGATGGGGCACCCTAGGTAGGTGAGGTAACCATCTTAATCTTTAGGTGGGGTAAACCGCCTGTCCATATAATCTCTCATTTTAATTTTATCACGTTTTTACATGATAGCTGGGGTGACCCGCCACATGTTATCTCACCTACGTGGGGTCCCCCACCTCCATGTAAACAGGCCCTTAGTTCTTTGTAAATAAAACCATTAAGAGTCTGTTAGCGCGTGACGTTCATACTTGTGCTCAAGCACCGTGCACGCCCGGAAAAAACAGATTTGTGGCCGATCTTTAAAGTACTATAGCTTTCAGTTCAATGGTATTCGTGCCATAAATTAGACCATTGATAAATTACGTAAGGCTGATGATGACCGGACTAAGGCTCCTTTCAGTTCTATTTTCCCCTGTTTGTGCCGTGTACCTGACACTACAGGGTGTCCCAAAAGTTCGTTCCTCTAACGTCATGCGCTATAGCTTTTGATCAAAGCTTTATTTTTACAGCAATTTCTATAATATGTTTATGGCTCTATCGAGTACTTGCATTCAGAATTTCAGTAACTAGCATGGCCCCTTTGTTTTTTTTTTATGATATTCTGTAGCTGTTGCAGCATGGGAAGGGATACAGCGTGTAGACCCACAGATGATCCATTTTAAACTTTTTTTATCACGTGGTGCGCAGGAGAAATTTCAACCCCCAAACAATATTTGCCTAGATTAGGCATCTGAAAATAATAGTTTTGGGGCATTCATCAAAAAAAGATAATCATCCCGGCCCCCTTCCACAGCAAGGCGTTGGTACTTCTTCACAAAATTTGAGACGAGCTGAGCGTTACTTGGCAGACTTAGCAGAGTTTTTTTCGCCATCTCAGGGGCCTCTAACCTTCGCTTTTCATATACCTGCTCTAGACTTGGCTCGCTAAATGCGAGAGCCTCCTCGTCGAGTCTCCTATTTTGCATCTAGCCTTCTTTAAAACTATTTTAGCTGCTTTATTCAGGACTTTCGGTCTTCCCCTTCGTTTCTTGCCTTCAAAACCTTCATTTCTCCAGGATCATTTTACCACCCAAGATTCGGATTTTTCCAGTTTTTTAGCAGTTTCTACAACTTATAGACCAGAAAATCGAAGTACACATGCTTATGCTGTCACGTACCTGAACGTTTTTGCGCTAAGGGGGATACCTTTCGTGATTTCACAAAAAACAAGGAAGGAGTTCGAGCAATTCGTGCTATAAAATACAGAAAATATGTGGAAGGAAAATATACTCGCGCTCGCGCACCTTTGGCGCGGAAGTATACAAATCGAATATTTCAGTCAAAAGATGGCACAACAAGTATGAGAATAGTGAATTAGACTGAAAGACACAACTTTTGTTAGAGCGGTTTTCACTTGACTGTCGTAAAACCGAAACCAAAGTAAATACACTAGCCAACCAAAGGGCGTAGTAAAACCAAAACCAAAACCAATCCCTTTCGACAGTCAAGTGAAAACCGCTCTAAATGATTTTTTTACCGCGTCCAATAGCACTGAATTACGTATATACAGACTTATAAAGTAGAGGAACGAACTTTTGGGACGCCCTGTATTTTAATATTTTGCCTTGTATTAATGTCTTAAGTATGGCTGCCTGTCTGCCTGATCATTCTAATCCACTTTGGTTATTTCAGGCAGCCAGTACGGTTTTCTTGTTGTTGTTGCTGACCGCACATGGGGTACGTCAAGGGTCCACCATCCAGTCTGTACATGTACAAGCAGAGTCTAAGCTCTAGGCCAAACGTCGAACTTTTCATGAGACGAACCAAACTCTGTGAGTTACGTTCATGAAAAGTTCGACGTCTGGCTCAGTTAAGTTCGTGTGAGAAGTTTGGATCGTCCAACTCGTTCTATCCGTGCGTAGATCGTCCCCGGGACAAACGTCGATCTGCACATGCGACGAACTCAAAGATGGCAGAACTGGTATTACAACAAAGTGATGCAGAGTCTCCATGGTTATTTAAGGGCTACAAAATCATTTTTTTAATTTACCGAACTGTTTTCCCCTTGTCGTGGTATTCAAAAGTATGGTCATAAGAAACAGGACCCGAATTTTCTTTTTGCTTTACTCCTGGTTGTTCATTCCACCTGAGCAGGTGTCAATAGTACTTAGACGGTTTCTTCCTTTCTTTTTTTCTTAAAATATCGGTATTAGTGAACTGGTATCAGACCTCTCTCACAAAGTAAATAATATACCAGCCGTGAATATTGACATTTACAGATAGCAACAATACTGAATTGCGGTTTAGAGGCTGTTGAATCAATTTAAAGCCCGTCGTCAGCTAATAGAGGCTGTTGAATTAACTTAAAGTCCGTCGTCAGCTAAAATAACCTTGTTAATTTAGAGATGGGCTGAAAACTTGGTCAAAACAAAGAGCTAGATATCTCGTTGGGATTATTTCTATTTTTAAATGGCGCAGAAACCGTCTTCATTCACTGACCTGACACTTGAAAAGTTTCCAATGTCAAATGGACCTATACACTTCGACACAGAAAACGGAAGTGCGTTATTTCTTTTCGCCCGTAATTGTGTGATAGTCAGTTAAGTAAAGATTGACCAATTTGGGCGCCCCAAGGTGTGTACTCTTGGGTAAAAAAGAAATAATAAAAATCTTGTGATCACTGATAGTCTTCATGCATTCATGTCATTGTTTTGGATCTCACGAGTTCAGTATGATTTAATAAATGATTCATACAAAACCAACTGAAATCACAATTCATCACACATAAGACAAAATGCAAGGCGCTGTTTCTAGTGAGCGAAGAACATTTAACTTCTTACCTTTTTTAGGAGAGCTCCCCATTCTGACTCAATTTAAATGTCGTTTGGGATTCTTCTGAGTAAATCTCGGCAATGAATATTAAAGAGCATTCTTGTCTGTGTACCCTCCCCTACTTTGTAGAACGCTCTAAAAAATTGGCCAATATTATTGAAATGAAAGACAGTGTTGTACGAAATTTTCTGGAAGAAAATAAATACGATGCACTGCACCAAAGATGGAACTTAGCCTTTTGCCTAACACGATGAAGCCTAAAGTAACGTTTCCGTAAACGTTGCTATATTTTGCATATTCATGAACATCTGACGACATTTGCTCGTGAGACATGTATGAGGAGCATGTTCTCATGCAATATATTTCTCCTTGGTTACCTGAGCCAAGTTTACTTATGATCAGCATTTTCTTTTGAGTCTTAATTTAAGGTCTTTCGCCGGAGAAATTAGAAACACGCCCGTAGGTCCGCCTAGATTGTCCTTTCATTTCAATCAGTGTGCCAAATAAAAGAACAAGGAAAAATGCGAAACTGTAATTTTATTTGTAAAAAAAACCCGGCTGAAAACAAACAGAACTATTTAACGGTACTGCATGGTGAAAAGGATTTATTTGAATGATCCTTGGTCTCTTTCTTGTCAGTTTTGTTTTGTTGCTGTTGTTTTGTTTCGTTTTTTTTGTTCGTGTGCAGTGTATTGTGTACATACAATTTGCTGATATACTGGGAAATTTAAATAAAGAACAAAATAATAATCTTGGAAAGATAGCCGCCTTCCCGATTTTGTGTCGGATATTTCCTCTTCCGCAGTAAGATGTTACTAAACTGCGAGAGAACGAGGAACGGGGAACGAACAAGGGGAACTGGAGAATATGAAAAATGGAACAAAACAGAGCGATGGGTAATGAAGTCACTGATAGAGCTAGGGTTCAAGATAGGTTTTGTTCCCAGAATACCTATACCTCACCCCACACCTCTGAGTTGGCTCCTCTTTATTTCTTAAAGCTCAAAGTCAACTGTCCAAAGAGTTTACAGCTTCTTTAAATTCACATTAAATGTTGTATTGTAGTTGGATTTTGTCTTCAATCAGGTCATTTCTGCCTTTAGACTTACCCGAAAGTATAAGCTACAGTCAAACTAATCATTTTACCTTAGGGGTAAAAGGCTCTAGCTAACTTGATCCACGGGGGGGAGGCACCCTTTTTTGTCACGGAGACCAATTTCTGCAAGATGAAATTACCTCTAGCAAATTTCCATGGATACGTCAAAAAGAACAAAAGAAATTTCCTATGAACGTTCCCGAAGTAAGTTCATAAGAACCCAAAGCAGGTCAACCAATCACAATGATCACAATGATTTTAAGTTGTAAGTTGTAAGACACCACTTTAGGATAGTTAGGCGTTGGGATCAGTTTCCAAGCTGAAGTTACATCATTTGTACTTTGTGTTTCTATTTTCTACTCATTTCATAGAACTACAATTAACAGTTAATGACGCTGACAACGAGAGAAATAAATTGAGAAGGGCACGATAAAGTGAATCCATAGCTATAATTATATGCCCATTGAATTTAATTCCAATTTTTCGAAGATAAAAGAAAAAAACTTCAACCAGGCCGCAAGAGAAGCAATGACGAAATATCACAATGATTTTAAGTTGTAAGTTGTAAGACACCACTTTAGGATAGCTAGGCGTTAGGATCAGTTTCCAAGCTGAAGTTACATCATTTGTACTTTATTTGTGTTTCTATTTTCTACTCATTTCATAGAACTACAATTAACAGTTAATGACGCTGACAATGAGAGAAATAAATTGAGAAGGACACGATAAAGTGAATCCATAGCTATAATTATATGCCCATTGAATTTAATTCCAATTTTTCGAAGATAAAAGAAAAAACCACAACAACGCCGCAAGAGAAGAAACGAGGAAATATCAAGTGAAATAGACATCACGAATTTCGCCGACTGGCACTAAGGTAAAATTTCAGACTTATAGTAGATCTTCAGTTCACTTTTTTTCTGAGAACAAAAAAAAGAAAATAGGTTAACATTGACTCATATGAGAGTGACGATTCTAACTTATGCTCTTACAGTATCCCTGGTCAAAACCTAGAGGGTTAATTGGTTTTCCTCTCATTTTTATCTGGAAAGACCACTTGTACCTCATTTTCAAGCTTCATTAGGGGATATCTATTTTGAAAAAAGCCGTAACGAGTCAAAGTACACTGGATGGGAAGCTAACTATAAATCTCTGAGCCTTCGCATTTTGCATCGCCGGTAATCAGAGCAAACTTCTTGTCTAAGGAAGTGAACCCTATGAATGGGCCTCAAACAACCAACATTTGTAAACCTTTCATCCCTTATCCCAGAGAGTCACTAACAATCTAATATCTCCTTATGGTACACTGGTCACTCATGGCGCTTTCCATTTGTCAGAACTGGCCGGCCGGACTAGTCATTTTCACAATGAAACCGGCTTTTTCCAAGGGTTTTTGTCGAAAAACCATCTCCTTCATGACTATTTAGGATTTGACTAACCTGAGATTAGGTTCTCATACATTCTCTCAAACGGCTACCGCTAAAAGTTTCCGCCTTGCCGCAGGAATGTTATTCACAAAGCAAAACGAAAATTTAGCCTGAACTCAGGTTAGGATTTGACTAATCTGGCTGGATAGTGTTGATTAATAGTGAAGTTGTCATTACGTCGGGAAGGGTCTGGTCGGCCAGTTCTGACAAATAGAAAGCGCCCGCGGTCATAAGGGTCTTGAGACGGACGAAAAAAGGAAATGATCAACAGTCTCAACTGAGGAAGTTCTCTCGCCAAGAACTATTATGCGTCTTAAGCCGAGGGGGCGGGGAGTAAGAAAGAGAAGAAAGGGAGAGGGTATCCTCTCTCTTTTTTTTCCTCCCCCTTCAACGTCTAGAGGTTAGAGTTAAAAAAAAATTGTTGTGCCTTGCCCAGTTATGATAATACAAAGTGACAGTCTAAATAATGTATTAGTATAGGAATTTAATAATCAATAATTGTAATACTGAACCAATTTAAGCCACCTTTAACCGATTTTAATTAGAAGTTTGCTTCAAGTCCTGATAGACCAATCACCGATCCAACTAGCGTATTTGCAAGCCTTATTCCATGCATTGTGTGCCAATTGTGTACCTAGGTATCCATCTGTACGCCTCACCGATGAGACTAAAGCAAAGTTTTTCATGTCAGGAAGTAATATAGTGGCAGAGATGGATTCCAAACCATCCACTTTCAGACGTCCAAACTCGCCAAGAGATTGATCTCCACAAACACAAATAATTTGTACCTGTCTCCGTTTGTTTGTCTTGTTTCTTTATTTCGTTGAGCAACGCTAAATACATCCTCGTGATATTGGCTTGAAGACTGAAGTAAAGGGAAAAAGAGAAAGATAAATTAAGAATTAGATTTCTGGTGGTAGGGACTGACATTACTTCTCATATAAATTTTTCTTGTACTCGAGCACCCAGAGACGCGGCAGAAAATAAGCTTGGAATTCGTGACGTCGTGAGAAGAGCCAAATGGACGCTCTCTTTTTTCTGTTTGTTCGCTTTTTTCACCGTGGCTACCGAGATACACCGGGAACTTTACTAAACAGACCATTTTCACAATGTCTTCACAAACGCAAATGCCCCAATTCATCTGATTCATCTTTAACTTTGGGGAATCTTAGTTACCTTCAGATTGCAGATGAATTTCGACGCTTCCTCGGAAGACAGATTTAGACGATCAGCAATTAAACTCTGTTTAAGGAGAGGGGAAAGTGGAAGTGATACATTAATATAATTAAATTGATTGATTTAATAATGATTAAAGAACTAACTTGTAAGTACTAAACAACCGGCCAACTCTTACGCCCTGTTCACACCGACTTAACCAGTTTGATTAAACTAGGTTTAAAAGAATTCAAAACAGACGCAGAAAACTGAAAACAGGCCTTTACACATGATTTAAATGGACTTCCCAATGTTAAGTAATTAGCACTAAATCTGAAATCAACTTATAAGTCAGCAAGCAGCTTTTTTGAGGGGAAACAATTCTAATCTGCGTTAAACTAAATCGAAACAAAACAACTTTCAGACATGTTTAAGCTTTGGTGTGAATGAAGGTGGCGCATTAGAAAGCTTTTTTCGTATAACTGTCCATAGCCCTACTGTTATTTCTCAAATCAGTACCTGTAATGTTTTTTTGACATCTTCGGCCATAGCAGCAGATCCGCACACATACAAATGCGCTTTACTGTGGAGTATCAGGTCACAAATAGTAGAGTGATCCTCCTTTAGAAGATCTTGAACGTATCTCTGCAAAAAAAGCTTTCCTTAGTTAACAAATTTACTGTCGTACTTTAAAGAACAAAAAGAAAAATATTATTCCACAATGAGCGGGACATGAAAGAGGAGAAACTGCGTCATTAATCAGGGAAAACGTGAAAGTACCAGGCTATTCCGAATTCATTTGATTATACACCTTCATGGGGTTTATTCACTGGACAACAATAAACGGGCTTCGTGAGATTTAAATGACGAAAATAGTATGAGGTCTTTAATAACTTCTACAGCTAAATCCACGCAGAGTCTATATTTCTGTTAGAAAAAGATGTCAGCATTAGTGTCTAACGACAAATTTTTTATCATTTTTATTGTTATTGTCATTATTATTATTATTATACGTTTAGTTTTCACTTCCGCTCTCCTGATACCCGCCGTACCTTAGGCCTCTGATCCTCTCTCGAGTACGCCGTTCTTAATTCTGTAATAACTTTTCTTCCCACTGCCTCACCAGTTTCAGTGCGATAAATATTGTCGTGTCGCGGATTTCTGCAGCCGAAGAACAGTCGTATGTCTCCCCACTGTCTTTGACCTGTTATTGCTGACTTTGGTGGACATTTGTTGTTCATATCAAACATTCTCTGTTGCCAGAATGCGCGGAAAGGTGCGATACCCGTCCCATTCCCTACCAGGATAACTGGGACCGAGCCATCCGATGGAAGGTGGAAGGACTGGGCACTAAAGAAGGCAAGAGGGAAATAATACTTCACTTAAGACACTTGAAAACCCTAGAACATACTCGAACGCTGGAAAATCCTTTTCGGCTCAAGAGTCACAGGATAACCGACCTTATGCAGCGTAAAAAGCTTACCGTCTAATGTAACAGGGAACCATGTCTCCAGGTTTTAACTCCTGAAGCCACTTGGAGCACACACCTTGATGAAGTGGTCCTTGACCTCCTGTAAAAAAAATGTAGTGAAAATAATTACGGAGGAGCCTCTGCATACTTGAATTTGTTTAAATTATTTTCGAAAGAAAATGATACTTTGACATAGAATAGAAAAAGATTTTATACCGCAGGTACTAAAGCGTTAAATTAAAAAGCCTATAACCTATTTTTTTATTTTCTTATCTGAAAGAACACATTACAACAAGAACTTCTTCGAAAAAATTTTGCGCTTTTTTTGCGAATTTTTGAAAGCGTTCAAATTTGCCGCCATTTTTGTACATTGTTTGCCTTACTCTTCTCTCTGAAAGGAAGTAGCGATCATCGTCACGTGTCTTAAATTACGGACTTGACTTAGATGCCAGTGAAAAGTGTCAGTTCATGAGCGAAATTTCCTACGGCACGATGCGGCAAAATTTCAAAAAATAACTCCCTGAAGAAGTCCACGTTAGTTAGACGAAACACACAGGAGAATAAACAAGTTTTACAGCTACAGTTCACAGAGTGCTTCTCACTAGTATTTTAAAAAATTGGCAATACAAAGAGTTGTACATGTGAGTATATATCTTTTTCCCTGTTTCCTTAGGTGAAGACTATAGCTGTAAAAATGCCCCTAAATAATTTTATTCAGCGGACTCTAAGGTGAGGTTAAACACATGAATAAAAAAACACAAGTATTTTAAGAAAGATGTTTTTTTTCCAGTCTGTGACACAGATTAAGTTAATTTCTTTTAAAAATTGCTTTCAAATTTTATTTTCAAATAAATAAATTTTCTGCCTTGTGCTGTTGCTTTTTGCCACTTACCTCTCTTATAATATTCAACCAACACTGCTGTTACGTGAATTTCGTTTTCATAAACGTCAGGGGAAGACGATATTGAGAAGAATCTCTGTAAAAATCAGTATTGTACATTTTGTAAGAAGGAGACCGTTACTGACTTTATCATTCATGTTTATATTCATTTCGCAAAATCTGCTAAATTCACCTCCGCAAAATTACACTCATGTTGATTTTTGTTTTAAAAAACAAATTAAATGGCAAATATAGAGTTAAGTAATTGTCACGCATACGTTTCAAAGAATTCATAAACCTCCAATTTGACCCACGTTGAACCTCGTAGGCGTGCCATATTTGGGTTAAGTTTGTTGTTTGTTCTTGTCCTTGCTTCGAGACGTTTCTCTGGGTGCTGCAGTCTTATCTTTTCAAAAAAATTAAGATTTCAAATCGTTTGGGGAAGAGGTAGACGATCAACCCTTGAGAGGATGTGCCATTTATTATTTTTATTAGAAATATCACAAATCACGCTGTTTTATGACCAGTGTCTTACCGGTTGCATAGCCGGAAGCTGTGTCAGTAACAAGTCAGCGGTCACTCGCACGGAAGAAAACTCTTGCAGAGTCTCCACAATGTTGCACTCCTTCTTTAGAGCCCAGTCTTCATACTCAGATCCACCCTGCATTAAAACATGTCAGAAAATATTATTATTTCTCTTAAGTATGGGAAAGCCTGACTACCTCCTTACTTGTTAAGTAAGACCATTTCAAAACTGATTACCTTACTCAACGTTTCAAGCGTCGTCTTCTCCAATGGGCTTGCTGCCTACGATAGTGTCAAAAAACAAAAACAACGACGACATTGTTCTTTAGCCTGAATTTCATCCGTACTTCGAGTTGTTATTACTCCCTCAGTAATTGAGTAGAGAAAACGACTCGAGGCAATCGGATGAATTTCAGGCTAATTGTTCTTAAGATTGGATAGAGTTAGTTAAAATAACTCGGAACTAATGACAAAAAACATAGCGGTTATTTCGCACGTTATGTAAATTATTGTGCAAAATCTGAAAAAAAACTGTACCAGGAAACATCCATCTCAAAGTGTTATGTAAACGTCCAATGATATTTTGTTTACTTGGCTTATATGTATAAGAGACCTACGGAAGAATTGCAGTGCTAAGAAATGTGGACACTATTGTACAAACTTTAACAGCTTGACCTGATTTCATGTAGATTATTAGTTCCAAGCATGTTAGATTAACTTACCAGCTTTGCTAAGTAGGTTAGCATCTGCGGTGTTGGAACACTTGTGATATCGAGGTATCTTGACAACGCTTCTCGTAAAGTACACCCCACAGAGAAACGATGGAACTGTTCCCACACTCTTGATCCTCCTGGTTAGGTTAAACAACAGATAATTTTTAAATTAAATTATTGAAAAAATTCCGCTCTTAAGGCCACTGACGCTCAATAACCTTCAGTAGGAGTTCCACTTTACTTTTTCTAGATTTTCACTTGATTAGTAAGAACCTGAATCCAGAGGGATAAAAACTAATTTCATCTTCTAGTTTTCCATTTCCAAGGATTATATTACTAGACAAAGATGGTGAAACTCAATTTATAGTGACAATCGAAGATTTTTTAAGGGCTCCTGATTAAGTATCATTTTCACTTACGTACCATCATTTGAACTTTTCTACTAATAAGATTATGCTTATGGCTTACTTGGATCCTCTCGGGCGACTTCAATCCTGATTGGCGAGTTTGGATCCGGTTTGTCATGCGTCAAGTCCACTAAGTCCTGCACCAAACTGGCTCTGTTAGCAGGAAATATAGCCACGTGATCGCCAGGTTCAAAGGTCAGTTCTTTGCTGTTTCCGTGGATATCCAGGGATACTAAAATTGTCGAACGACTGAGGAAAAGAAAGTACCAAATAAAATGCTCTCAGTTGAAGATTGTCTCAGTTAAACGCTTTCTGCAATGTAAAATTGTAAGCACCTTACTTCAAAATAAGTTAAGGTAGCACGATGGTCAACAAGTTGCTATGAAAGAAATATTTTCACGAACCGATTTTTATTTTTACGAAGGCACTCTTTAAGATTGCTTCTTTGTGTTTTTATCAGAGGTCTGTTTGAAGCTTAATAAAGACAATTTTTAACTGTAGATGTGCAAAAACAATACCTTGATTCCCTCGATTGTAGCTCAGTTACTGAAATGACCTTTGCAGGGCAGACAGTTTTGCTGTAAATACTGGAGAGACCTAAACAAATAGAAAATATATAGCGACAAGACAATTTTGATTCTAAAACAAAATCTACATTCCAAAAGCGACTTACAAGAGCACAAATCCACCGTAATTCGGTGTTTCACCCAGCGGTAGAGGCCTGGAAACCAGTCGGTAGCCATGTTTTTCAGTGAAACATTGACGACTTTACTTGTGGCTTCATTGGTCAGACCAAAAGAATCACATGCGGCCTGAAATTGACAGTATTTCTCATTAGACAAGTATGAAGGTGGATGTATTTGATCAAATCGTTTAACCCTGGCCTCATTTATTATTGTATATCGGGATAAAGTAAAAACACAGCAATATTCAAATCGAAACCTTAGACATGTGAGCTAGAGCCTGTTAAGTACTGGTTCCTTATGGAATAGAATAGTTTGCTTAAAAGTATTTCCAAGGAGGCAAAACTCCTTTTATTCGAAACACGCTGTACCTTGTGGTTTATCGGTAGAACGTGATTTATTCTCTTGTGCTGACGTATGTCACTGTTACCTTAAAAGCGTCCTTGGCCCACCCCCTGAACGATTCGTCTTGACCACTCAACTCGTCCCCTTCCCCCATAGGCAAAATTGTCTGGGCCCCAAGCTCTCTCAGATGATCATCCACATAGTGACCAAAGGCGCAGAAATCAATGTACAGCCTGGATCCAAGTCCAAATGCTGAATACCTATGAAAGAAAATAACGTTCCCTTAGATCATCCATCCTAGTTTTGGGGTAGGTTTCGACCTTACTTTACGGTTTTTTTTTAAATGGAAGCTTTCCAGTGGTATTTTCTTGCTATTCTATTCAAGGATTATGTTGAGTTGTTTAAAAAAAACTTGGGACTTTGTTGTTGTTTTTTTTGTATCCTCTTTGTAGTTTCTAAAAAGCACATTCCTGTTTGAAAAGAGGCTGAAAATTATCTAAGGAACATAAACGTAACTTATAAGCTAAACAAACAAAAGCTGTGAAAATTGATTTGAAATCACCAGGAAGGTTAAAATTGTTTTGATGAGCTGTAGATAGATAGATAGATAGATAGATAGATAGATAGATAGATAGATAGATAGGTAGATAGATAGATAGGTAGATAGATAGATAGATAGATAGATAGATAGATAGATAGATAGATAGATAGATAGATAGATAGATAGATAGATAGATAGATAGTTTATTGAAACTGTATCGCAGCCAAAGGCTGAATTACGCAATTATTTACAAAAACTTTACAAATATACTTGAAAATTACAAATGAATCCTAGATAATAAGTCGAAAACTGATTTTTAAGATAATATTAAAAATTCTATATAACATATTCATATTGAAATATGTTAAACTATAAAGCATGAATATAAGTGGGATAAAACTACAGCCCGGACTGTTTCGACATCGCATATATAAAAGTATTACTTGTTCTGTTGGTGCAAAGCTTTGGCATATTAAAAAGGCGCTGTCGTCTTAGGTTTTAGCGTGAGTTGTCATAGTCTGGTGGAAGGAGCGCCTTCAAGTTATGGTTTGGATCACTGACAATGTTATCAAAAAGCCTGCTACATAGTACGTAATAATGCTCCAAAATGGGTGTAAATCCCACCTCTATTGCCGAGTTGCACTTTCCTGAGGTTATTATTGATATTGCTCTTTTCTCGAGCCGTACCAGCTCTTTCTTTTTCTGTACTTACTTAAGATTTGTCAAAGGTGTTTTTTTATTGTTGTTTCTCCTGCTTTCAAGATAACTGGCAAAGTTCGTCCCATTCTCCGGCGATTCTCCGTTACCATAAGTACTGGTCACCACAAGCAAGAGATGTTCCTTATCGAGATGCGCATGTTCATATTGATTCATGCATAACACCTGCCATAAAGTGAACATCGTTCATCTGATAAGTAAATTCTGATATTTAGCAAAAGTGGAATTCTATTTTATTCTTATTTCTTACGAACAAACCTTTACGTCGAAAGCATGCGACATTATCTTGGCCAAATTCCGAGCGCAGTCTTCCGCTCTGCCAGTCTCTGTGGCAAACAGAATGGTAGCCTTGTGACGCTTACTCAGAACCTTTCTCATGAGAAAAACAGCTAAAAGAACAGCTCTGTAGAAAGATCAAAACATGAACTTTTGGTCGGGCGACCTACACCTCTTCAAATAGGGACAGCAGGATTGTCATACAACCCTTCTCAAGGAGCCCATAACCCGGAGAGTGCAAATCCAACACTTAGACCCTGTTTACATGGAGTGGGGAACCCCGGTCTAGTGGGGTAGGTTTCTTTTGTTTTGTGTCCTCCAGAGCGTGAAAACAAAAGGAACCAACCCCACTAGACCGGGGTCCCCCACTCCATGTAAACAGGCCCTTAGCCTATGCAACGGTGTTTTCACAGATCAGATTATTTTTAGCATCATTTTGGAGTATTTTCTCGCGAAAATGGAAGCTCCGTTCCGTATGCGTGCACATCCATTGTACGATAACGACAACGAGAAAATTAAATGCTATCAAAACATCAGAAATACTATTTTTCTTGTCTCCGACTTTTCGGGAAAGATTTGCAAGACTTGATCAATGATCAAAATTATTCGCAGTGAAATTGATCTGAAAATTAATTGCTCTGTAAAAACGCCGTTGCATGGGTATAACAGAGTCGCTCACTCTGGGTTATGGGTTCCTGCCTTCTCCGAGGTATAAGGATAACAAGTTAATACGAAAAGAAGACAATTCCAGACCACAATACAAACCTTATCTTGCTGCAATTTTTTTTTCGTGTTCAGTAAATAATCTTAAACGTGTTTTTCATCACTTGCATCTTTTCGCTATTTCAAGAGTTCATACAACTTTGTTTAAACATTTTTCGAGAAATTTCAGTGGGTATATAATTTGATATTACGAAAAGATACAAAGATTTCTTTTAGTTCTCAACCTTTGTTGTATCTCTTCAAAATTTCTTTCTGTCTGTATTTAAGCGCGAACTGAATTATTTTGTTTGTTTTAAAATACACTTACTTGGCCACAGTCCTGAAAGACAGCTTTTTGCTGGATTCTTCAGGCGAACCGTAACTTTCCCAAAGAGAGGGCTGTTTGGAGACGAAAAGGCAATCAATGTACTGTACGTAGCAGAAATGATAATACTTTGTTTAGGAACACACCCAATATAAAAAAGTACATATGGATTACCTGGTATTCGAAATTTGGCTTCAAAGTGTAGTTCAACATTTCCTGCGTTCAGAACAAAAATAATTTAGTCCTATACTGAAATCAGTGTTGTATACTTTTGCAACATTACGAAAAACCCTTACAAAGTACATGTAGTCCACCATTTACGGCATTAAGATTCATCAGGGTAAAACAAAATTTGCTGCTCGTATAGTAAAATAAACTTAACCATGTTAGTACACAAAAATCGACTCCAATAATGTTGAATCATTAGGTCCCCTTTATCGCAAAACGTACATGCGATAATAAATTCAGTTTACCTAAGCCTTCAGTGTGAGAGATTGTTATCACAAATTTCTTTTTTCCTTTCTAATTTTTGATTATCCAAAAGGATGAGAAATCAGGGGCGTAGCTGGCATGAGGCAAACTAGGTTTGATTTTTTAAAGTAACTATTCTTAAAAATGCCAAAAAAGGGTTTCAAAACTCTTGGATTTTCAAATTTTGGGGCGGGCATACCTTTAACTCCCTCTTAAAGAGTCAATAGGCTGATTTAGCAACAGAACGGGAACGTCAGTTGACGACGGCGGGCGAAGATCAAACAACTGGCTTGACCAATGGCAGAGCGGCAAATTGGGCACCGGAAGTCGTGTTTAGTCCTTCCGAGCGCTTTCCCGTCGTCAACTGACGTTCCCGTTCTTTTGCTAAATCAGCCTAATATCTTACACGCGCGCACATCTTGCCTGTCTCTGGTTAAGATCCCGAAGCTATCTATTAACGCACCTGGTGAAATACAGGCGTGGCACTACCCGACATTGGAGGAACTATCCACACCCAATCTGATGGACAGCCACCTCGAACCTTCATCTATGAAAGATGAAAAAAAATATTCTGAGGGTCACATTTGGTATGGTATCCCATAGGGGTGGATTTTCCGCCATATGTGAACTATAATGGTATGTACCGCTGTGAGGGGAAGGGTTTTCTAGCAGTTATAGTCTGGCATAGGGTGTGGAAAAGGAGTAAATTTTGGTCTGGAATGTCGTTCATGGGAAATTTACCACTGGTATGACGAACTGGAGTTTCTGGTTTGATAGGACAGGGATTTTTGGTGCCTTGTCACTAGTTGCGTTAAATATGGTCGATTTGCAAGATTTTAGCGGCACAACCACCCTGAATTTCACATAATGCTCTTAGGGTAGCGCATAAAAGTTATCCCGGGGATGAAGCAATAGAGCGTTTTCACATGACGTCACGGCGGCCATATTGTTCCAAAACAATAAAACGGCGGCCATGTTGGTGTTCCAAACCAGCCCTGTGGAAGTTGAACCCTTTTCTTATGTAAATTCTTTCTTTTGTTTCCATATACTTGGATATAGATGCTGGCCACGTGATTGAAAATGTTCTAAATGTCAAGTATGAGACGCAGTGTTTCATCACCAGATGAAACACTAGCTGAGAAGAGAGTTGAAAATACGACGCGCAGTGGAGTATTTTTGAGGAACTTCGAGGCGTTTCATCTGGTGATGGAACACTGTGTCGAATGCTTGATATTACTTCTCAAAAAATGATTTTAGAAGGAGAAATTAACGATGCAAAAATGAGCAGTTTTTCATCTGATTTCCACTGAAACACTCATTAAACATTAATGTCCTTTGTACTTTCTTTATGAATTATTAATGAGTTTGAGAAGATGGCTTGAACCATTTGCAATGCCTTCTACACTGTCTAATTCATCGCAAGGAAGGGATAAAGTATCTTGTGTTTTAATTCCAGGAGCGTTCATACGGTCGGGTAGATGACGACATTTAAAAGAATTATATACGTTCACATCCCAGACGAATTTTCCTATCTTTCAGTTTTCGTTACTGGTGTAAAGGTGCCCTAATGACAAACAGCAGTATCTAAACACCCGAAACTTCGCAACCTTCGAAAATGGCTGCATGACACCATAAAGCGGAAAGATTATATTATATCTAAGTAAGGAAATAATTCTTGTCTTCCAAACCTCTTTTTTCATGTGTTTCATAAATGACTCAGTGGCAGAGTGATGATCAGTGGTAGTAACTCCTGCCTCCTGAAAAACCAAAATTGATTTTAAAAATCATATCTTTAATCATTAGGTCAGACCAGGACCACCTAACCATGATCTCAGCCACATCCTTTCTCATTTTAGTAAAATCCAACCAGTGGTCTATTATCAATGCTGATTTCTGACTGGTTGAGCTACTACTAGGCTATATGTAATAGCCCACTAGTAGCAAAAAGTGGGGTCTTTCTGCAGGTACCGGAAAGCTTTGTATTTTTGGTCACTTGGGATTAGTCTTTATTTGGAGTTGTTTTGTTTCCTGTCTTTTATAACTATTGTATTACGTAATCTCCAAAAAGTGCCGGCTTTGAAAACCAAAACAATGGCGGCTGAATCGCGTTTTGCTAGCTAAAGTTGTTTTGTCTCGATATTTTTGACCAACTAGTTGGGTTTTACTAAAACAATTATTCCTCTCACCCTCATGGGCTCTGAGTCAATAGCCCATGAGGCCGAATGGATAGATTTTTAGTCTGCATTGTATATCTTCTAGCCTGAGTATCAGGCGTTTCTGGGGGGAAAGGGGAAAGATACTCAGGCTATATATCTTCAGGCAGTATTCCGCGGGTTGAACCCTTTTTATAGGGGGCGATATTGGGTGCTAGTTCAGGCCATAGACATTATTCGGACTAACCTGGAAACTGTGCAAGACGGCATAGTTGAGTTCCACCATTGCATAATCCTTCCACAATGACGTGTTTCTTGAAGTATCTAAACCCATCTTTTTAGCCACAACCTAGAACAACCGCTCGGACAATTTAAACTCATGAATGACGTAGAAAAAAGTCATACTCAGCCAAGTTATAAACTAAACAGTTTTTCTTTAAGCCCTGACAATGCGTAGCTTCTTCCTGAGCAATCAGTTCAAGAAATCTGTCTGAAACTTTTTAAAATCCAATTCATGAACCTTTCTTAAATACATAATAGGGGAAAATTCGAGACTTTGCAAGACTGTGAGACCCTGGGTTTAGAATTTGAGACCGAGACTTAAACCTGAGACTCTAAGTGCCGAAAATTTTGTATAAATAAAGCTAATTAAAATGACTGAAGACGCCAATCATGGAAGGCAGAGGAAACCCACCAATATACTGCTTTAGCTAATGCGAGTTGCCCGCCACTGTCCTGTTTTACTGCCTTAATCTACTAGCTTAGTTCAATAAGTTGTACCCATGAACTGTGAAAAATTCGACTTCTGAAAACGAAAGAATAAAAAACACAAAGATCTGTCAGCAAAAAAAATCGAGATTCCGAGTTGCAAAAAGACGCAAAAACGAGACTTCGAGACCCATCGAAAACGATTTCCGAGATTTCGAGATCGGGCCAAAATTTTCGGCCAATGTTGTAAAAGGAGTTGCACGTTTTTGTCGGCCGGTTTACTGTTAGCAGTTCTTATTTAACAATAGCCTATTCTTATCAAAAGAGCGTATAGTTACTGTACGATATCTACGATATAAATTATTTTCTCTTTGAAGCCGATCGATCGAGCCAGGCTTATTAAGATATCATGCCTTACTTCTAACATGTTGAATC
Organism: Porites australiensis; assembly: GCA_022179025.1. Lineage (NCBI taxonomy): Eukaryota > Metazoa > Cnidaria > Anthozoa > Scleractinia > Poritidae > Porites > Porites australiensis. Next base: position 15,484 of record BOPM01000535.1, on the reverse strand, counting down.
GATGTGGGTCTCCTAAATCACGGGCTCCAATCTCTGTCAACAAATACCTGAAACATATCAGCAACATATTTATACTGATGACGGCCATGTTGTTCCCAGTGATAAACGTTCGCTGTTAAGATGGTATTAGAAAGGCAGTGGAAGTAGGATGATATACACGAATTAAGCCTGATTCCTGACCCTGGAATTTTAAAAACTTGACTGCTTGATATTGATAATGATCTCTATTATAACACCCTTAAAAGAAAGGGTTTGAATCAAATGCTTAAGATTGTCGGTCACAATGATGATGAATTTATGACCCTATACGGTATTTGAAAAAATCCCTTCTCCGATTTTTTCTGAGGAGACGGGGTGACTGTTCACAGGCTATACTAAAATCGAACAGATAACACAGTGAAAACATGAACAAACAAAACAGATGTTACCATGCGCTTGATGGCGCTGCTGTGAATTCCAGGCCTCCTGCGTCCAGCAGCAATCCAGTCTGAACTGGAACAGTGAACCACTTTAGACCCAGTTCTTTAAACCAAGGAAATCTGGCCAGGAAAAATGATGGTGACGTATTTGACAATCGTTCCGTGACGAAATGAGTTGTATGGACACAAAAATTAAACCGGTCTGTTAACTGGACAATATAAGCTTGAAATAGTCCTTGCTGCACTGAGATACAACTTACTTTGGGTGTTTAATCTTCACTTGAAGAACAATGTCTTCCGGGATTTCAAAAAACTCAGGGGGTCCACCATTAGCTTGTAGTACCAAGGGCAGAATGTCAAATCTGCCCCCTTTTCCTTTCCAACCAAGAGACTGACAAAACTGAGTGATAAAGGAAAAAAGGACATATTATTAACTATTCTTACTCTCTTTACATATTTTGAAACAACGTCTTGAGACTTAGGGCCGATTATTTAATCCAAGTTTAGACAGCCTTTATGAAAGTCGTCTTCTAACCTATGTTTTTTAAACGATGAATAACAATTAACAATTATTGGACGAGGTTGAGCAAAATATCGTGATTTGTCTGTGGCGAGCAGATCAATTATTTGCCGAAGCCGAAGGCTGAGGCAATTGATCTGCGAGACACTGACAAATCACGATATTTTGCGATAACCGAGTTCAATAATTGTTTTATCATTCGATCACCGAGTTTGTTTTTTTTAATGAATATCCTTGGGAAGCGATGCGATCTGCCATTTTCACGCAAGAGCGATCGCAAGAAGGAGAAAAGCACTGTTTCCTTTACGCATGAGCAGAATATTATTTGTAGCCAAACACTGTTGGACGGCATTGCGCATGGGCAGACCATTATTTGTAGGCAGTTATTTGCAGGTCACGTGGTGGGCTCTCGGCCAATGAAAAGAAAGAAAAATTTGCTTCGAATGATAATTATTTATGTTCTTCCTCAACCTTGTTTAGACCGTGTCTAAACACCGACTACTGGAACAATAATAAGTTAGACCTGCTCACAGGTAGGTTTAAACGTTGTTAAACAGTTTTTCATGCTTATCCATTTTGAAATGGAAGGAATAAACTACTCTACAGACGGTTAAGAGACTACGCCAAATCGACGTAATATACATGTTTGACAAATTTGGCACCTTAAGCGGACAGATGTAACTCTTCGGAGGAATACAATAAGGAGGATTTTCGATTGCGTTTTCGCCTTAGGAAGCCGGACTCGGCCATTGACAAGGACAGATCTGCCGCTTACACCAATGCAGAAAGTTATTATACTGCTTTGAGATTTTATACAACAAAAACCTTCGAGCAGGTTACTGGCGATTTATTTATTTATCATTCCATGAAGTGATTGTTGATTTAGGGCCATAAATCCATAATAAATGACTAAGGGGAATCGCCAAGGATCTTTCAGACAATCGACAATCCACGTCTTTGCATTGATAACTATTGATAAAAAAAACGTTTCCCTATTTAACCTGTTCAACCTATTCAATGCGTCTATGAGATACCTCAGTAAAATCAGCATTCGCGGGATCGCCAATCACTGTCCCGTCAGGCTGCCTGTATCCAGCCCAGCAGAGCATAACACTGTTCCAAATTCGGAAGTCTTTGTTTAATTCCTTCCTTTGTGGAAAGACTGTTATCAGAGGCAGTATGTTTCCGCCATTTGTCGAGTATACCAAATGTTTCTTAAGATATTCAAACATTTCTTGGGTGGTGGTTATGTGGCGTGCATCAATTAGCTAGGAATAGCAAAAATAGCAGAGATCAAAACTATATGCCATGGAGATGCCAAGCAGAATGTACTCACAGAGAAAAAGTCATCATATGGCCATGTGTATAAGATAAATCACAAATTTCTGCTGTTATTTTGATAATAAATTCATGTAAATATATATTTCATAGCTAATTGTAGAGGAAGGTATCTCTAATAAAAACGACTGTGATTGTGATGATCGAGAAAATGACATCCACGAAGATGCTAATAACCATCATCATTGATGATGATGACGATGATAATGATGATGATGATGATGATGATGATAAGAACTATTATCAGTACGATAATAGCAGTATGATGTGCGGATGTGACAACAAAGGCGACGGCGCTAACAATGACAATGATAACAATACATAAAACGTAAAAGTACGTTTTTAAAAAACTTTTTTAAGCGCCATATATTTAAGGGAGACGTAAACTGATGTTTGTGATGTAAGATGCAGCTCACAGTCAGGAAACCAAGCCTGTTTGAAAAACCTACTGCTCGGGATAACAACTCTTTTAATAGCGATTTCGTGAAATGAGAGTGAGGCAGGTCAGGGTGAAAATCGAAAGTGACACGATGTGTCTTCAACCTCACTGAGAAGAAAACACAATGCAAATTAAAAAGATCTGTTTCAGCCCCAAAGTGCCAATTCAGCCCTGCAGGCCAAAGTCTGATTCAGCCCCTTCTGGAGCCATTTGAGCACAATTTAGGCCAAAAACGCTCAATCAAAAGGCTATTCCAGCCCACGCTTATGCCCATTTCATCCCGCGGGTCCAAATCAGCCCTAGGTAGCCAAATTCTAATAGGACTGTATTTTACTCACCGAAACGGCCGCATTTTTAGGGCTAAAACAGATCTTTCTGATTTACAGTGCAGTTTTGATCTTCTTCTTCCTTGGGTCCGCGATAGAAACATGAAGTCAAGATCCGCACCTCTAAACTGTTCCACTGGAATCGTCCAATGCACCTTGGAGTGTTTCTCCATGCAGTTTTCGCCGCAAAGAGTAGTTCCTTTTCTGTCATCTCGTAGGTGCCACACTCCTCAATAGTCTCTATAACCTCTGCCAACCTTTGCTGATGTTCCTTATCACCAAGACTGCAAATAAATTACGAAACAGGGAGAAAGTAGAACCCTGATAGGGTCAATGCTTTAAATATTGTGAAAGCATGTTTGAAGGTCTGATCCAGGAGACCCATTTAAACATTACCGAAAGAGCGTTTCTAACTGAAATTTGCGCTTTATGATGCCGTTTGGTTTTAGGTAAACTTCTAAAATTGGATATAAAGCGGCTGTTTCTTTCATTTCTTTCGTCTAAATTAGTCATGCTGAGTGAAGAAGTTTTAATATTTTTAAAATCCTTTAACTATTAGGGTGTTGCCCTTTTAAAAAAAACGTACGTGGTACATTGAGCTCCTTTTCTCAATTCTACATCATACTGAACAAATCTTATTTGGTCTTTTTATCTTTAAGGGTTTCTTGGTTTGCAAATTACCTCATTCGCACACTTGTAAACAAGAAAAGTAACAGCGAGTGAAGCTTAAGGCCATAGCTCAAACCAACTATTTTGTACTCACAGATTAATGGAGGAGTAGTACTGCTCAAAGAAATCCTTGGCATGAATTTTGACCTCTTCTTTATGTCTTGGTACTCCATATGGCCTATTTGCTGGTATTTCTCCACCATATGGGAAAACAATCGATCCCGTGCATCGACCATTAGTGCAATGAATTGGCTATAGAGAAGGAAAATATGTCAGATGGAGAAAACTAAATGTTCAAAAAAGGTTAGGCATTAGTGAAAAATTTACAAGGGTGGTGTTGTGCAAGATATTTTTGAAAAGCCGGGTACTAAAAGTCTATTGTACCATTTAGAAATTAATGATGCTGAAAAAAACCTTTAGCAGAACTAGTGAATCTATCAAAAACCATTTTCAAACTTAATTTGCAATAAAAGTTCGTTTTCAATGCCAAGGAAAAATCGTGCACAGAGATTTGGACAGCGTTAGTGAATACCTAAAACGTTAAAAACGAACGTTAAGTTTCCCTGGATTCCAATCACCTCTCCCCGGGAGAGCAGACCCGTGAATGATTTATCATCGTGATTCTCCTGGCGGAACTGCTTTTGTGCGCATGAGTGAGACTTTTGGCGGCACAGCCACCAATCTCGTTCCCAGAGGCCCTCGATCCTTTTGGTCAGCCCCGTCGCTGACCAAAAGGATCGCCGCCTCTGGGAACGAGATAAGAGAGTGTCGAAGTAGGCTGAGTCTCCAGAAAGACACCCAAGGCTGAAGACTGAGCCTAGTGCCAAAGGCGCGAGAACATTGATTTGAAATTGTCTCCTCCCTACTCTCCTCGAGGCCTTGATACTCTTCTGCCAAAAATGTGTGCGCGCTAATATCCAGGCTATAATATTTCAAGCTAAAAATTGATGTCAAGGAGACTAAATCTCACTCACGTCCTTTACTTTCTGATGTAGAGTATCAACAATTTCTGTTCCGTCCACCCAGTTCTTCAGCTTTAAACATTTAGGTCCATGTTCTCTCATCTTGAATTCTCCATTTTGGCCACTAAACGGACATTTCTCTTGGACTGCCATAGCTAGCACAAATAGACAATGAAAACTTATACCTCCTTATCAGTGGGGGCAATCAAAGACCTCAAATAGCCTGCACAACATACGTAAAAAGAATACTGTATTGCTTTAAACTAGAAATAAGTGTATCTCAGAACCTCGCGAAGTGTGCCATGTTGCCTGGAAGCACAAAATGCTCCGTGACGTCATTTCCATAACGTCGGGGCGATCACCAAGAGATTCATTAATAAATAGTTAGAAAGAATTATGGGGCATCAGATTTAGACTGGTCACAGTCCCCTATTTTTTCGTGAGATCGTTTAGATATAGAGCGTCTTACCGTCAATGACGGCCATCTTGATTTTCAAATGTACCAAGGGGGCGGGCGTCGGGGATTATAGCTCTGGTCGGGGGGGGGGGGGGCGCTCGCTTCCTCCCAAACGGTCCCCCTCCCCCTAAGTAGTTTTGACACTCATGCAAGATGGCAGCCCGTAACGCAAAGCGCTCGATCTCGACGATCTTACGGAGAAATAGAGGACTGTGAACAGTCTACATCCGATTTTGCAGCTCGCTAAGACCACGCGCGGTTCACGCTGTGTCGAGATTATAAACCTCCCGGCGAAACTACCGGTGGCCCAAGTTCGAAATATGACCATCGGCACTGTTGCGCAAGGTTCA
>BOPM01000535.1:2504-5004 GCA_022179025.1 Porites australiensis | reverse complement strand
CTCTTAACGGACACCTCTATAAGACGGCCACCTTTGTAAAACGGACACCTAGAGTTGGTCCTTACCTTTTTTTACTCCCTTTATTTGATTCTCTATAAGACGGACACCTCTCTAAGACGGACACTTAGTGCCGGTCCCAAAGGTGTCCGTCTTAGAGAGAGTTGACCGTATTGTCAAATATTTATTTTAGCCGAAAGAACTAGAAACGATCTCCCGATATCTCCAACTCATTCCGGTGTCACTACGTCAAATACCCAAAACAAGCCGACAAGTAATAACTTGCGTGCCGAATCTTTTCCCTTACCTCGTGCATAACTTATGGCTATTTTTCACAGCTCAAATTACCTTGCGTCGCAGTGGCGCAATCGGCTAATCGCTCAATTTAGAGTCTCATCTGATTTGACGGGGCAAACGTAAGCCGGTTCAGACCCTGGGCAAGCCACAAATAATGATTTATTTCTTCCTCAAGTAATACTTCCTTATAATTATTTCTTTCCCCTGAAAGAATAAATCAAAGAACTAGAAGATATCTCGAAATAACTCCGAAGCAACTTCGGAACATCCGGATGCAACTTTGGAACATTCCCGAGCAGAGAATCCTTACTTCGCGCTCCGCCGAAGTAAAAATAAATATAAAACATAATTGAACCTCATCAACATCAAGGCAAGTCAATCTTATTTAAGCTCACAGATGATATAATTAATACAAATTAGTGCATTTTAAAAAAAAAAACAAACAGAAGATTGTGAAGGACAAGAAAATTTTCAATTTTAGCTTAATTGTGCAGAGTTTGGGACACCTAAATAGTTCCTAAATAAGTTATCGAGTAACTAAAAAAGCACATGCACTTCCACTAATAACGCTTATAAATCACTCACACTAAACCCAGACATCCCTTACCTCATCCTTCCTTGTTGTAACTAGTAATGGTTGACACTACAGCTGCCCCTGCTCCGTATGTTGTTGGTCAATAGTATTCTTGGTCGTTGTGTAGCTCTTTGAAATATACCGATTCATAATAAAGATTTTCACACATAATCCATACAATCGGGTGAGATAAAAACAGGAAATGCAGATTCAGTTCGATTTACACAGCTTTGATCAAAGCATTCTCAATTTTAAGAATATTTTATTCTAAACCATAACAAAAGATTTGATTAGAAGTTGGAATTTTTCGCTATTTCTCTTTCACTTTCTACATACCGTTCATTTTATTAGCCGGAAGGTAAGCCTTAGAAATTAAAATGTCTAATTGATCCACCCTGCGCCTCCTAGTCTGGTTCTAGTCACTTAAGATTTAACTATTCAGAAAATACCGTAAAATTCCGAAAATAAGCCCCAGGGCTTATATTTTTCAACGGTCCTTTTTGAGGGGCTTATCTACGGAGGAAAATTTGCGTCTCAAAATCGATTGGGCTAACCTCATAGCTGGAAGTAAATTTACCGTTTTTTCTTTGTTTTACTTTGTATTTGAGGGCAATTTTCCAAGTACAAGCCCCCGGGGGGCTTATATCCGGAGGGGCGATTTAACGGAGGGTTTTTTGCGTTACCGTTTTGGGGGCCTTATATTTGGAAGGCCTTATACATGGAGGGGCTTATTTTCGGAATTTTACGGTACTTTAAAAAAAAACCTAGGGAAGAACATTTGTGACCAGTGAATACGTCAGACAGAAAGATCGGCGAATTTCTGTAATCGTACCTCGTTCTGCTAGTGATAAGCTAGCCGTTGATTCACTCGTCCTGCTTGTATGTTGACTGAGTCTTCCTAACTCACACAGAGAGAAAAAGTACCCGGCAAATTGTTTCCGATCATAGATTTGTAAATGATAAATTCGTGTCTGGCAAAATCTCCTTGTGTTTATTAATATACAGTTACACGCACCCTATAACTTCATCCGCTCTTAACGGGCGTCTTTCGGTCCATAACTTTTAAAACAGCTGCTCTACAGAATGTCACTAAAACCACGTAACGCAAAAGAGTATCGAAGTATGACTGGACAATAACTGTCACAAAATCAACCTAAGGGGTCCCTTCGAAGATTTTCTGTTTCACGCCATTCTAACCATCTCTTAGTTGCAGGCGAAACGTCATCATCAGTCAACGCTTCTATGCGCCCCCTTTTGTGCTAATCAGGCAAATCGAGATTTTTTCCGGTATCCTGACTGTATATTTCAAGGATAAGTACCTCTCTTTCCATACGCGCGAAGTATTACGATGCCTCCTCGGGATTTCGCATTCTGGGCAGAATACCTCCAAAGGCAATAAAGTAATGATATGTACATACCACAAATTTACTCATCCTTCCATGTTATAATGAAGTGTTGATATATACATACCAAATCTCTTCCTGATCCTTCCCTACTACAAAAAAGTGATAATATGTACACAGCACAACTTTTCCTCATCCTTCCATGTTGTAATGAAGAGATGATAAAGGTATACAAAACGCAACTTTTCTTCATTCTTCCTTGTTATAATGAAATGACAATACATACATA
>BOPM01000534.1:282537-294573 GCA_022179025.1 Porites australiensis | reverse complement strand
TTTTAGGGGGCAAATGAAACCTGAAAAATGGCCATATTTGTTTCCCTTAAGGGGTGCCGGTGTACAGACGCCCCCCCCCCCCCCCTCTCCCCTTAGGGGAGCTCAAGAGGCGTCCACACAGGCTACATTAAAGGTTAATTTTCATTTTCTAACGAACAGCGTCAAAATATTTTCAACATCCTACTTCATCCATCCTTGTTACTCTCCAGCAGTGCAGTAAATATCACTTTGCTCTAAGCAATCGTGCCATAAAAGTCGGCCTAATCAAATAAAACAATGCTCTTCAAAAGTTTGTTCTCGCGCTCCAACCTGGCGACCTCTCCTGTAGGAAAGTGAGACTCTGGTGAACTTCTAATTTCATCAATCGAGTCTGTTGCCACTCCAAGAGCTTTGAACGCATCTTTTGCGAGTTCAGTGTGCTGGTCAAATGTTGTTTTGTTAATTTTTTTTGAACTGGTCAAATGAGACAACGAGTTTCGTAAGAGTCGTAGCTGATCAATCGCCAGCGCAAACGTTTCCGCTTGGTTTCCACTCGGACTCAACACAGAAGCATGGAAACTTCCATTTGGCATAAACCCTCGGGGCTTTACGTACAATTCACCGAGAGTTTTGAGGTTACCTTTGCTGTCTGGTAAAGCGAAAGTTTGCGCGTGGATAGTGGCTTGGAACAGCGCGGTGCAATCCCACTCCTCGTAGGACTTGTCTGTGGGAACTTTGGTTTTGCCTCCCTCTTTGGTCAGAAATGAATCTCTCACACTTTCTGAGTCATCCCAGTTCGATCCTGGTCCGACATTTTCCCACATGTATTTGAATGTCTGGCGCAGAGCTTTAGGGAATTCATCGACGACAAGGGTTGAAAACTTGAAGAAGTTCAACTGTTCATCTGTAAACGATTTAACAACCATGTCTGCTACTGAATGATGAACCCTTCCCCGTCAAAGGGGAAGGGTTCCCGCTTAGGGTAGAAGCTGGTACATCTTCCTGATAAATTATACAGGCTAGTTGTCAGTATAGTGTAACGAGGGGAAATTTCACAGCGCCAAGCGGCTTTTTGGCCTGTCAAACCAAATTGGCGGGAAAGTCGAACTAGGAAAACAACGGAACTAAGGTTCTTCGCGAAGGAGCGAGAATTATCAAATAGTGATCTGCTAATGGAAATTATTGACGGGGGGAAACTGCAATTCAGTAGAGCGACTGGCTCGCTGTTGGCACTCGTTACTACTGCCAGAGGTACAGGGTCTAATTTCCACGTCCCATGGTACGAAAGTTGGACAAGAACTGAGACTGTTTTTCTGTAATGCTGCAACTTCGTTATTGCAGAGTAAGCCTCGTAGAAAGTACTTCACATATAATCGCAGGTAATCGATTTACAACATATTAGCACTACTTTTATACAGTCTACAGTAAACACAGGTGTTCGATTATCACAAAGGAACACAAAAACCTATTCAAAAATACACGTGCTAGCTGATCGATCGATCAATTCGATCGGTTAAAAGACTTTTCCTTTATGGTGAAAATACAATACTTCCTATTTCGGTTCCTGGACTTTTAGAAAAACACTTGCAAATCAAGCTGAATGAATAGAGCACAACAGTTGTTCCTTTGAAATGTAAAAAAGTTCTTGTCTAACAAAGAGACACGTACAGAAGAACACGTGTTCTATTGAAATTACATGTCAGATGTTCCAATATTTGAACACATGTCACTGCCTGCTAATTTGCATTTGAATAAACACATATTTCAGCTGCGGAGTTTTAGGGCCTGTTTACATGGAGTGGGGGACCCCGCTCTAGTGGGGTTGGTTTCTTTTGTTTTCACGCTCCGGGGGACACAAAACAAAAGAAACTTACCCCGCTAGACCGGGGTCCCCCACTCCATGTAAACAGGGTCTTAGAAAGACACAAAAGAGGTAAAACTAGATTTTGCTGAGTAATGCAGAATTACTATAAAAACACACGTGTTGAAATCTCCAAACAAATCAAGAAGCACAAAGAACTTGGTTCCATACAAAAGAGCAAGCATATGTCGAACAAAACGAAAACAGTTCAAACAAAACCAGGAAGTTTTAAAGTCATTGAAATGCTAATTTTGGGGTAACGCTATTGTTACGGCCATGTGGCGGGTATGTTTTACAAAATCGTGTTTTAACTTAATTCTTCCTACAATACGTCTTTTTCGCACGTGGCAGTAGAAAGTTGCATCAGAAATTAACTTGGATGACTTAAATGAAGATATAACGACAATTAGAGAAACGACCCGCATCGTAGTTGTTATAGCAATTTATAAAGCAACTCCAAGTAAACCCGGAAATAATTTCGGGGCTTCAACGGGATTCGATTCGAACACCGATTGCCTTATGCTCTAGCGTTTCATTGATCTTATTAAAGTGAACTATGAATATATTTTGAGAACAGGCCAAGACATTATCCTGATTATCAACGGAGGTAGAAAATGTGTAGATCTTATAATCGTCTATTTCTGAACAAAAGTCTCCTAGAATCGAAAGGATCGGTGGGCGCAATTTAGAGACAGCGATAATTCTCAAAACCTAAACTAACTCTTCCTGATCCTGTAAACAACAGACATGGGACCTCGATCTTGGGACTCGAACCTTGAAACTAACAGTTGATTAATCCCGTGCAAGAACAGCTGCAACTGGGTGCCTATCTCAGTCCCTGAATATATTATAATGATAAAAATAGAATGAAAAAAAGCGAACTTACACAGAAGTTAAGAAGCTCAAGCACCTTAAATCTCTGTTCACTGTGCACACCACCGCCAACGGAGCAAACTGAATTTCTTCGAAAACAAGTCAGTCTTTTGTGTACCGCGGGTCGCGCAGTGAAAGTGAAACCGCGAAAACCCCCCACTTTACAAGAAGAATGGCAGCGGACACGGGAAAAAACCCTAATCAATATACAACTAAGGCGAGAGTTATGATTGGTCGTTTAAAAAAGGGTGAAACCCCTTATTTACTTTCAGAATTTCTACAGCACTGGTAATTAAATTTAAATACTTAGAAGACAGAAGAGAATTAAGGCTAATGATGAACGAGCTTGAACGGGAATCAAGAGGCGCGATTTTTTGCTTAAAGCAGGACAAACCCCTTATTAACTGTAGTAAGTTCTTGAATACTAGTGTTCACTGTTTGAAGAAAAGGCACAAGGAAATATCCGTATTGAATCCATTGTGCAGTGACTAAGCATTGCTTGTTAATAACGGTCCTTATAGAATTTCAAGAGGGTGAGTGACAACCTCGTTCCCAGGGTTCTCTTCGTAGGGCGGGTAGGAGGAATTTGGGGACGAAGTTTCGCTTTGTGGACTAATAGACCAGCGGTTTCACTGCTAAAACCGCGTGTGAAATCCAACATGGCGGACAAAATAGGATGAAAAATCGATGAAAAATCAATTTGGATTTGGGTAGCTGAGTCGACATAATGAAACCGAGATTCACGACCGTCGATGTTTGTGCGATAACAACAGAGCTAAGAGAAAAGTGCGTTTCAGTTAGGCAGTTTTATCTTCGAAACCTTGTCTTTTTCCTCTGAAATCTAGCCTGAAATTTGTTTTAACTGTACACCGTGAAAAACCCTAATTTATTAGTTTGCAGGTTAAACTCTCCACCGATAGATCAAAATTTCAGTTAGAAAGATAATTTTCACTCGCTGCAGTGCTTCAGGTGTTTGTGTGTGTGTGTTTTTTTATAATCCAGTGGCCGAAATAATGCTAAATATGCTTTGCAATAAACTTTTAAAAATAACACCACACAATACGCAAAAAAAGAACAAGAAGAAAAGAAAGAACTCGCCTGCGCGGCAAACGTTTGAAAGGGAAGGGAAAGGGAGAAACGCGAAACGCAAAACGTGAGGGACGCGCGAGGAGGGAAGGATGATATATTCACGACGATATTCACGGACTGGGTTACCATCCACTTCCAAACGCCGCCCGACGGGGCTTAACTTGAGTGGCGCTGCTAAAAAACCGAGTATCGCGATGGTTATTGTGAGATACGTATTTCTAGTTCATGTTGCCATGTTGTACATTAATTATCGTCGGTGAGGAGATTGTGCATTTTGGGCAAGTTTTGTAAGGGAGTGTACTGATGTTAGTTAGTTACGTTGCTGGAGAAGTTGTGGAGTTAACTGTACATAAGGAAAGTGTTGTTGTAGACTGAGGAAATAGCGGAAGTGGAACTGAGATCTCGTCGTAGCAATTTATTTATACCTGGATTTTACATTCAAACCGGCGAGTAAAACTTTTTGTCAGTCGCTAGATACCCGGTTTTGTCCCTTTTTAACTCACGATCTCTCTAACTAGCCGATGACAAAAAAGAATAATTTTATAAGGAGCAATAGGCAAAAATTTTGGAAAAAGAGGAGGAAAAAAATGGACCAGCAATTTGCGACTGATCTGACTTCGTAGCATTCCATCGTGTTCTGATCTTGCGGTTTCCAATTGCACTAATTGTACATGTTGCATGGACTTGGTATTTTCCTCAAAACGAAGACCCAACGTCCTTTGTACTCTTGGACTCCCAGAGAAACTCGGCTTTTTCGATCACGCCAGCTTCTCTTAATGCTAGAATATCAATTTATCATTGTTTATTTGATACTTGGATTCAAATGTACCACCGAGAGAGCGGGCCTCGCGGTTCCCAAACCGTCCTTCGCCCTTTAAGTATAGTTCAAGCTAGACTCGGTCAAGGTGGCCGCCTGTAGCGTCAGGATGTAGCGCTTAAACAAACTAGCAAAAAGCTGGGAGGATGAGAGAATGTAGATGTGCTTGTGAAAAAATAGACGCGGATATTGAGCGAATGGCCAGGTGGTATCCGACAACTAGAGAGATACGTGTGGGTGAGTCGCTTGTGTGTGTGTGTGGGTGTAGTATGAACACGCTGTATCTCCTGGTTGAGGAGACCGAGATTGTACGTCTCGTTGGAGGAACATATACGTCGTATTCTCAGGGCAAGGCTGAAAGGAAAAACTCTTTTAGTGCGGAAGGGGTGACATGGTGAGCGTAAAAGGTACTGATGTTCGGCTGTAGGTTTATTAAAAACGACAAATTCAATGATCGATGCCATCATTGAGGGACACCTTGACTTAGAGAAAAGAGAAAGATTAATGAAAGAATAGTTTGATATATAATAAATTTACTAGTTGGATGAAGGGTATTTAGGTAAGAGAGATAGAAAAATACATTTATAGTGAGAATGAATTTGAGGAGGTCGCAAAGATTCTGTGTGTATGGTGGATGTAGAGCGGTCACTAGAATTGACGGCGGGCGCCAATAATACCCTCATCGTTCTCTCATCCTACTGAGTTTAAATCTATACCTATTTGCCATCATTTGCATTCACAGTGTAAACATTAAAAATTAAAATAAAACAAACGGTAAAAACGGTAACTCAACCCTAACTCAATCTTAACTCAAACTTAACTCTACCTCAACTCATACTCGTAACTCGATCATTATCCTCTCTCTTTGCCAACCGCATTTCTCGTTTCATTCTTTTTAGTTTTTTTTGGCTATCCACATCTTTTTCTTTCCGCATTTTTCCATCCACGTTTTACACCCGACTAGTTCAATCGATAAAACCGATAATCGATAACAATTCATAAAATCGATAAAAATTAGTTAATTGTATCGGAAATCGATAAAACCGATAAAGGGATACCTTGTGATACGTTAAATTATTGTTCTCGATTTTATCGAACGTATTTAAGGGCAGCGAAGCATCAGAACTTCCCGAAAACCAGTCTAACAAAAAATTACCTACATCTTGTGTTTTAAACGCTGTCTCGGACGGACAGGTATTTTGCATTTACAAGTGTCAACAATACACGGTCCTTAATGAACAAGATAAAATCGATAAATCGATAAATTCAATACCTTAAAAGAGCAGCGATGGTTGTGAGTATCGATTTCTATCGATTGATCGATAGAATCGATAACGTTTAAATTTGAATTATCTATAGTTATCGATTTATCGAACATCGCTTTTTATCGATTGAACTAGTCTCGTTTTCAGACGCTGCATGAGAACTATTCCCCGGACCCGACGTGGAATACATCTCCGTTGAATCTAGTGTATCACAAGGTGACCTTTTCTTAAAACGAGTATTTTCGTCGCTTTCTATTTTACTTTTGCAGAAACGAAACAAATAGTTTGATATGAAATCGGAAAGTCGGAGAAAAACTGAATTGAAGTCCTCCAAAAGTCGGAGAAAAATTGAAAAGAGAAAGTAAAACGCGACTACGAATCTTGTAAGACGGATTTCCTTCCTCAACCTGACAACCTCCTCTGTGGGGAAGTAAGACTCTGGTAAACTTTTAACAGCATCAATCGAGTCTGTTGCCACTCCAAGAGCTTTGAACGCATCTTTTGCGAATTCAGTGTACTGGTCAAATAATGTTTTGTTAATTTTTTCTGAACTGGACAAATGGGACAACCAATTTCGCAATAGTCGTAGCTGATCAATTGCCAGAGCAAACGTTTCCGCTTGGTTTCCTCTCAGACTCAGCACAGAAGGGTGGAAACTTCCAATTGCCTTAAACCCGCGGGGCTTTAGGTACAACTCACCAAGAGTTTTGAGGTTACCTTTGGTGTCGGGTAAAGCGAACGTTTTCGCGTAGATAGTGGCTTGGAACAGCGCGGAGCAATCCCAGTCCTCGTAGGACTTGTCTGTGGGTACTTTGGTTTTGCCTCCCTCTTTGATCAGAAATGATTTTCTCACATGTATGGAGTCATCCCAGATCGCTCCTGGTCCGAATTTAAGGTCCCACATGTGTTTGAATGTCTGGCGTAGAGCTTTAGAGAATTCATCGACTGCAAGTTTTGACAGCTTGAAGAAGTTCAACTGCTCGTCTGTATAAACCATGTCTAAGGCTGAATGATGCAGGGAGCGGGTTCCAGCTTAGGGTGGAATGGTTGGTAGATCTTCCTGATAAAATAAACAGGCAAGTTGACAGTAGGGTAGTTGCACGAGAAATTGGGTTGGAGTGTTATAATTAATAGTTGACCTTATTACTATACTTATTTCCCCACCTGAAATGAAGGCTATTTGAACGGCTTGGGAATTACAAATTTTTAAATGAAGAAAATAGGACAATCATGCAGAAAAACGATCATAGAAGTTGTTAAAGCAGTTTATAAAGCAATTGCAAACCTCGGGAATAATTTTGGTGCTTCAACGGGTTTCGATTAAAACCTATTGCCTCATGTTCTATTGCTCTAGCGCTATGATAGTGATCTACAATCGAGCTATGAAAATAAATTGAGAGCAGGCCCCAAGACAATTTTAAACAAATAGATGATCATAAGACCTACACATTTTCTACATGTGTTGAGATAATGTCTTGGGCCCTGCTCTCAAATTATTTTTATAGCGGATCAAAACTCTCCTAGAACAGAAAGAATCAGCGAGCGCAAGTTTAGAGACAACAATAATTTCCAAAAACTAAAGTAACTGCTTCTGTAGACAACAGTACAACAGACAAGGGACCTCGATCTTAACACAGCCAGCTCTTAAGAGACTGGAACAAACTTTGATTCTGTAAGGGAAATTAAAATTATTCGTACAAGGCAAGAACGTAACAACTCATGAACTGCATGCCTTTTTCTTTCAATATAATGATAAAAATAGAATGAAAATAAGCCAACTTACACAGAAATTATAAGGCTCAAACACCTCTTCAATCACTGTTCACTGTGCACACCACCGCCAGCAGAGCAAACTAATTTCATCGAAAACATGTCAGTCTTTTGTCTACCGTACGAAGGTCGATATTTCTTGCATTAATACATGTGATCACACGTGCGAAACATTGAACTTGGTAAACCGGTGAGGGTCATACGTAGACTGCGGACTGCGGACTGCGAACTGCAGACTGCGGACCAGGGGTAAAATGCAAACTGAGTGTAAAAAGCAGGTGCAAAATGCAGACAGCATAAACTGTAGTCGAGGAAGGGTACGGGTTTACACACTAGCCCATAGGTGACACCCAATTTTATTCCAGCAGAATTCTTTTGAGCTCGTGATAATTTTTTATCCTATGATAATGTTGTCCCGAGATAACATTTTTGTGCCGTGATATTTTCTTATTAGGGGATAATAGTTTATCCCGAGATAACGTTTGTATCTCGAGATAATTTCTTATCCCGAGATAACTTTTGTATCCCAAGATAATTTTTTATCTCGAAATAATTTTTTATCCCGAGATGACTTTTTTATCCCGAGATAATTTTTTATCTCGAGATAATGTTTACAATTCTGTTTACATTCTTCCCGAGAACCTTTGCGGGGTGCTCTTGACCGGCTTCAGTCAGGTGGAAGGAGTATGGTGGAGGAGGCCATCTTTGCTTGTTAAGTCACGAGACATCGCAGATCGGATTAAAAATCGTTATCTCTAGGGTTGTCAATAAAACGAGGACTCGAGGCCGGGGTCGGGGTCGGGGACTATTTTTTTTTCTTTTTAAAGAATGCTGTTTTCTCGCGATTTATAGACTGCGTAGCATGGCGGTTCTGTCGGACGCACTACTGAGCGGCGAAGCCGCAAAAGCGTGCCCGAAGCGTGCCCGAAGCGTGCGCGAACGAGCAGCGAAGCCCCAATTTCGTCACAGTTTCACTGCCCTCTCCCACCTTTTCTTTGCGCGCCCGACCAAAACCGCCATGCTACGCAGGCTACGCGATTTATATCAGCAGTGTATTTTTTATAAAAATGAATTGCAGTGGAGCACACTTCATGCAGTCAAGCCCAAGCAACTATAGAAACATTTATCAGCGTCAATTCAATTTCGGTATTAGAGAAAGTGACAAGGCAACTCTGATACACCTATAGAAGACCTACGTTGCGCTAGGCGGAGCAGAGGTTTAACATTTTGAGAAATTTGATGACACATAAATTTTTGTGCAAGTTTTGAACCCGGGAGTCACTTCATAATTACCTTCGAACCTCAACTAAGGACCACCTCTCCACAATAACAATGGCCGCTAAAGCGCGTTCCAAACTGCCGAAATAACCTCTCGACAACGGCCAGTTTTTTCAGCTGACTGACGAAAAGGTCAACAATGGTCAGTGTATAGCGTGTCGATGATAATTAATTGTGGCAAGTCGTTTATTTCATATTTTCATTAAAGGAAAAATGTAAATACAGGGCCCGGTTCCTAGAAAGATGGTTAAGTTTAACATAGGACTAAGCCAAATTTTAAGCAAGGTTTTCTTGTCTAAGAACATGTAACTCGAGCTTACAAAATACTTTTGTGCCTTACTTACAAAAAAAGAACTGATGACTCAAAATAGTGCTCTAAGCAATGCATAGGAAGGTAAATACAAAAAGTGGAAAAAAATTTTAATCCTGGATAAAACCTAATCGGCTTTTCAGGAACGGGGCCCAGTACTTTTGTGTAAGAACCTTTTTTAGAACACACCGTATTTATTCAATTAAGCCTCCAACCTCAAATTAGCGCCCCCCTCGAATAAGCGCCCATCCTGTTGGAAGGAAAATTTAACAAGCGTCTTGCCTCCAATAAGCGCCCTACCTCCACCCACAACCCTCCTCTTCCCCATAACAACAACATCAACAACAAAAAAGACTGAAGTGGACGAGAAGAGTTTGTTATTTCTTTACTGCCTTATCTGTTTCTTGTCGTATGACTCATTTGCAGACGTTACGCTGTGAGACATTTACGAGGCAAACCAAGAGAGGAGTAACTCTTTGCAACACTTACTTACAATGTGATTGAAATTGACTAGGTACAGTGCTATTTCCTCGAAGCAAGTTGTAAGTACATGTATTTTACTTTTTAATAAAACTTTCAATGAACAGTTAAAATTCTGCTCTGGCACATCTTCAAGTTTCGTTATTATTCACTGCTTTGTTGGAAAATCGACTTATTACTTGCTCAGAATAATGAAAATTTAATAAGCGCCCAGCCTCGAAAAAGCGCCCACTCTCAAGGCCCAAAAGTCTAGTAAGCGCCCATAGCGCCTAATCGAATAAATACCGTCCTTAGGACATGTAACTCCTGAGATTCGGTTAAAAACATTTTAGACAACAACTGAAAATTTTTACATTGATAATTGCGCAAAAGAAATTAATAAATTATTATTATTATTATTATTATTATTATTATTATTATTATTATTATTATTATTATTATTATTATTATCATTTTGCTCGTTCTGTTTTTAGGCTACGACAAGTTATCGCTAATTTTAGCGACTTTTATCCGGCGCATAAAAACGAGCCCGGGATAGTCACCTTCCTTCCTTGTTCACAGTACTCATAGCGAATGCTGCTAACCTCGTTTAATTTGTCTTGTAAATATTTTCATTCAAAACATTATTCAAGTTTTATCGGTATAGTAACCATGAACTTAGAACTCTAAACATGTTGTACCCCCACCCCCTCCCCCCCAAAAAACAGGTGTCATTTTACAGCCCTACCACCCCATAACGGCCACCTCTCCACAACGGTCACTTTCTTCAGCTGTCCCCAAGGTTGGCCGTTGTAGAGAGGTTCACCTGTGAGTGGAATATACCCGTCCAAGTGAGAGTAGTCCTGAAATAGGACCTTCTGTTGACAGTGACTAACGTTTCGACAATCTGTGTGGTAGC
The DNA here is from genome assembly GCA_022179025.1 of Porites australiensis. Lineage (NCBI taxonomy): Eukaryota > Metazoa > Cnidaria > Anthozoa > Scleractinia > Poritidae > Porites > Porites australiensis. The sequence goes on along the minus strand of BOPM01000534.1, from coordinate 283,953 downwards.
CATGCAGTATCATGCAGTCAGAGTCAAAGTGAGTTGTATCACGTCATTTGATGGTATTCAAACCCTGGTTTTTGACCTGATTTGTCAATTAAGTCGCGATGTTATTGGTCTTCTGTCAGGTAAACTGTGATGTTATTAGCTATAAAATGGAGAAGTCATCTTTGTTTGTAAAGTCATGTGACATCTTGGGATTACAAATAGTTTTGGGTAAAAAATTATCTCCAGATAAAAAGTTATCTCAGGATAAAAAATTTATCTGGGGACGAAAAATTATCTCGGGATAAAAAATTATCTCGGGATACAAAACGTTTCTCGGGATAAAAAATTCTCGCGATAAAATATTATCGCAGAAGAAAAAAATATCACGGGATAAAAATGTTATCTCAGGATAACATTATCACAGGATAATAAATTATCACGAGCTCAAAAGAATTCTGCTGAATAAAATTTTAGTAGAGTATAATTTTGGGATCGATGTCACCTATGGACCACCGTAAGTTTAAAATATTCCGCAAAAAAATGTTAACGATCACTTACTTGACATCTGCTTTCACAAATCCATTCCTTTCTTCTCTGTAGCCCGTTCCACGTGTTCACATAGTAGAAGGCCTGGAACAGGCTATCTTCTCTGGAACGTCGGTGATTGTTTTGCCGAGAAAGTGAAATTTTCCTGGAAAATGAAGCGCTTTATCCCAGTGATACTGTGTGCAGCTCTAAACATTATTGTACCTGCATTGTACTCTGAGATCGCGTAAACATCAACTGTACGAAGATATCAAATTAAATACAGATACTAAGCAGCCATGATAAATGTAATTACTTTCACACTATTTTGATATCTTATAAAACGGACAACAAGGTTCTGCTCAACTTATATATTTTTCTTGATGCTGAGCAAAACTGTACCTAGCCTAGGACTTTCCACAAGTTGCTCCGCAACTTTTTGGCAACTTCTCGTATTTCGAACAACTTTTTGCATTCTAGGGAATTTCTCTAGTTATCTTCTAATTCTGAGATACCGGAGCAGCTTTTAGTTCTTAAATTGGCCGTTCTTCCATATTTCGGTTCCTTCCTGAAGGCACCGATTACGTACAACAAAAGAAACAATACAACCAAAAAATAAAGTCCCCAAGAGAACTCTATTTAATTGGTTCCTTTGTCTCTTTTGTGATGACGGTACCTGCAGAAAGACCTCATATTTCACAATGTTATAGTTAGGGAAGACAATGTATGAATTTCCTGTGAAAAAAAAAGGAGCCAAATCCTCCCCCGGGGGCAGATCATGGGCGCAAGATAAAACTAGCCGGGCTGCTAGGTCAGCGGTTCTTAGAGAAAATTCAAAATGGTGGACGAACATTCACACTCGACTGACTTGAGTGTCTCGGGTGAAGAAGGTCATTCAACAATTTTGTTACC
>BOPM01000534.1:250336-280193 GCA_022179025.1 Porites australiensis | reverse complement strand
TTGTTCAAAATTACTCATGACTATTAAAGAAGCCCAAAACTTCCGATGAATCAAAGGCAATACTTTCTCCAGCGAAATCCGGGACTGAAGGATAATTTACATATGACGTCATATGTGTGTAGTCAAATGACGTCGAGCTTAATGAAAGGAAATTAAGGACGCATTGCCATTGTTTTAAAGGAAAGGCGTTTCTTTTTCTTTGCATTTTCTCTTTTACTGTAAATTCAACTTAAAGTATCATTGTCTCATAATGTAACTGAAAAATGAAAAAGAACAAATCAAGAGCTATGACTAAACCGGAACATCGAAGGGAAGAAAAAATTTGCATAAAACAACCAAGAGGACCCGCATCGAAATTCAAAACCTTCCAAACAAATGGTTTGCTTACATTTACATTCTAGCTAGTCAAATCCTTAAACTTACTCTTTTGGTCAAAATTACATGCAAGTTCACTGATTGAATTTAGGCTGTAACAAAAAGGAGAAAAGCTTGAAAACGTCCCCCAAACAAACGCCTCGTTTAAAAAGCATTATGACAAAGCAGAACCCGCAAAAATTTCGTGCCACACGGTATATCCGCCAGAAAAACATAGCGCAGTTTTCTTGAAGAGATAAGCTGATACAAAAGAGTGAACTTTTACAAGAGAAACCAAACCTCCCGACAGTGATCTTCGTCAGCAACTGAATACCCGTCTTTCTGATTATTAGCCTTTTGGAGCTCAATACCAAGTTTCGATCCGTAGAAAGGTCTGAATACTAGTATGTCGCCAATAAATTTTTGCATATACAACTTTGTAGTTTGTACGTCGGTTCGGCTAAAACGGAACCCTTCCTTATAATGCACTTGTTGTTGTACCACGACTGGGACCTGAGTTAAATCAGGGGCACCCAACGTCAATTTTCGGAAAGTATCTGTTCGGAAGACGATTTGAGATCCTAGAATTTTCGGAACATTTGTTGTAAAATTTCTTGCTTGCCTGCCTCTCCTAGGATTTTCGAACATCTAAAAAATGGTATTGCCCATTTGTAACGGATTTTTACCCTGAAAAGGTCACCTAGAATTTTCGGGAGCCTTTTTTTTGGCTGAAAATTTCGAAAAGGTAAGTTTTGATCCCTATCATTTTCGGATCACTAGACTTTCAGCTTCGAAATCCGAACAGACGAATAATTTTTAGTGGATAAAAATATGCCTGTATCTACCCGGTTTAAATACTAAAATACGTTCAACAATGCTATGTTTAAGTGGTTTTGAACTAATCATCGGTGGGTGCCCCTGTTAATGTGTTTTCACCCAGTAAAGTTGTAGATGTAAGCACTTTAAAAGATCGAATTGTTCCGCACTTTGGAATTTATATGGAGAAATGTTTGGGTAAACTGATAAACTCTTCTGGCCGATTCTATCTTGTGAATGCTGTCGCTACTCATTGTGAATAGCAAACAAGTAAAAACCCAAATAAAAAAAAGGATCGAAAATGTACTTTGATCAACTCTTCTAATCAAAGGAACAATCGGTGCGGAAACAGTCGATTATATCGACACCTAAGGAAAAATAAATAATAATAATAATAAAAGGCATGATACCGTGGCACGGTACCGATAGGCAACTTTGTAGTAAATGTAGACTGGAAAGAGCTAATAGCTGGTATGAACAGATTAGCCGGAGGGAATGGAGGAAAGTGAAAACTTCAAGATAGTGTGGGATTTCACAGTCCAGTGTGATCGAAAAATTGAGGCAAGAAGACCAGACATTGTCTTTACTGATAAGAAGGAGAGAGAGGTTGTCATAATTGATGCTGCCATACTAGGTGATGAAAGAGTGAAAGATAAGGAACTTGAGAAGTTAGAGAAATACCAACTATTGAAAGATGAAATTGCAAAAGTCTGGCGCATGCGAAAAGTCATTGTAGTGTCTGTTTTGTTGTTACTGGGGCCCTTGGAGCCGTATCAGTCAACTTTAAGGAGTACACGAAGCGACTCGGCGTGAACGTCAGGTTAGAAGTTATCCAGAAAACAGCATTGTTGGGGACAGTGAAAGATTCTAAGGAAAGCGCTGCCTCCCTGTTAGAAGAATTGGACCCATGGTGACTTGTTAAAACACGCTCCCAAGGACTATAATCCAGGCCGAACATCCTGCCTTAGTCTAATAATAATAATAGTAAACTACCTGCAAGAACAACTGCGTATATTCAATCAATACCTTCTATGCTCAGAGAAATTAGACTCTGTAGGTAAGCACATTCAGTCTTCACGGGCGGCCGAACTGAAGAGAGTGGTTGGATCGAAAACTAAAAGTTGAGTTTAATTAGTGTCGAGGCCTGAGTGTCGGTTCGTGAAGGAAATAGAAACTGGGTAAATCCCACGATCGTAAATGTCAATTTTCTGTCAATCAGTTGAATGTATACCTAATACTTGTGGAGTATTTGTGGGTGAAACATCTTTTAGTTTTGAAAACAATAGAAGAACAGTCGTATAATATTCAAAATTACTTATGAGTATTAAAGAAGCCAAAAAAACTGATGAATCAAAGGAAATACTTTTGTCTCCAGCGAAATCCGTGAAATGAAGTATAATTTGCATACTGTGTATGTCATATGTGTGTAGGCAAATGACGCCGTGCTTAATAATGTTGAGCGAAACTTATAAGTACGCATTGTCATTGTTTTAAAGGAAAGGCGTTTCTTTTTCTTTGCAGTTTCCCTTTTACTGTAAATTCAAATGAAAGTATCATTGTCTCATAATGTTACTGAAAAATGAAAAAGAACAAATCAAGAGCTCTAACTAAACCGGAACATCGAAGGGAAGAAAAAATTTGCATAAAACAACCAAGAGGACCTTCATCGAAATTCAAAACCTTCGAAAAGAATGGTTTTCTTACATTTACATTCTAGCTTCTCTAATCCTTATACTAACTCTTTTGGTCAAAATGATTTGCAAGTTGATTGAATCTAGGCTGTAACAAAAAGGAGAAAAGCGTGAAAACGCCCCCCAAACGCCGCGTTTAAAAAGCACTATGACAAAGCAGAACCTGCAAAAATTTCGTGCCTCACGGTATATCCGCCAGAAAAATATAGCGCAGTTGTGTTGAAGAGGTAATATACAATAGAGTGAACTTTTACAAGAGAAACCAAACCCCCCGACAGTGATCTTCGTCAGCGAAGAATACCTGTCTTTCTAATTAGCCGTTTGGAGCTCAGTACCAAGTTTCGATCCGTAAAAAGGTCTGAATAATAAATTTTTGCATATACAACTTTGTGGTTTGTACGTCGGTTCGGCTAAAAGGGAACCCTTCATTATAAGGCACAATGTTGTTGTACCACTACTGGGACCTGAGTTAAATCAGGGGCACCCAACGTCAATTTTCGGAAAAATCTGTTCGAAAGACAATTTGAGATCCTAGAATTTTCGGAACATTTGTTGTAAAATTTCTTCCTTGCTTGCCTCTCCTAGGATTTTCGAACATCAAAAAAAATGGTACAATTGCCCATTTTTAACGGATTTTTACCCTGAAAAGGTCACCTAGAATTTTCGGGAGCCTTTTTTCTGGCTGAAATTTTCGAAAAGGTAAGTTTTGATCCCTATCATTTTCGGATCACTTGACTTTCAGCAGCGAATCCGAACAGACGAATAATTTTTAGTGGATAAAAATATGCCTATATATCTACCGTTTAAATACTAAAATACCAGCGTGAAATACGTTCAACAATGCTATGTTTAAGGGGTTTTAAACAATATTCTCGATGGGTGCCCCTGTTAAATGTGTTTCCACCCAGTAAAGTTGTAGTTGTAGCACTTCAAAAGATCGAATTGCTACGAACTTTGGAATTTATAAAGAGAATTAAATATTTGGGTAAACTGATAATGAACTCTTCTGGCCGATTCTATCTCGTGAATGTTGAGGCCTCATTGTGAATAGCAAACACGTAAAAACGCAAATAAAAAAAAGGATCGAAAATGAAGATTGACCAACTCTTCTAAAGGAACAATCGGTGCGGAAACAGTCGATTATATCGACACCTAAGAAAAAAAATAATAATGATTATAATAATAAACTACCTGCAAGAACAACTGCGTGTATTCAATCAATACCTTCAATGCTCAGAGAAATTAGACTCAGTAGGTAAGCACATTCAGTCTCACGGGCGGCCGAACTGAAGAGAATGATAGGATCGAAAACTAAAGGTTGAACTTAATTGTGTTGGTGTTTGTAACTTTCTATTTCACTCTGTCACTCAATGTCTTTTCAGTCTAACACATTCAATTCTTCTCCTAAATATGACAACTTTTAATTAACGAAATATACTCTCCACCAATAAGAAAACACCTTACGAGAGCTGCTACATGACCCCCAAAAAACTGATGAATCAAAGGCAATACTTTTGACTCCAGTGCAATCTGGGAAATGAAGGATAATTTGCATATGTCATATGTGTTTTGGCTCGATTACCAGCAGCTGTTCGGGAAGAAATCGTGTCGTATAGATTGAAGCGAAACTAATCACGCATTGCCACTGTTTTAAAGGAAAGGCGTTTCTATTTCTTTGCAATTTCTCTGTTACAGTATAACTAGAGTAAATTCAAATGAAAGTGTCATTGTCTCATAATGTTACTGAAAAATGAAAAAGAACAAATCAAGAGCCTTAACTAAACCGGAACATCGAAGGGAAGAAAAAAAAATTGCATAAAACAACCTTGTCCTTGATCGAAATTCAAAACCTTCCAAAAAAATGGTTTTCTTGCCTTTCAAGTTCTACCTACTCTAATCCTTAAACTTACTCTATTGGTCAAAATTATTTGCAAGTTGATTGAATTTAGGCTCTAACAAAAAGGAGAAAAGCGTGAAAACGCCCCCCAAACGCCTCGTTTAAAAAGCATTATGACAAAGCAGAATTTCGTGCCACACGGTATATCGGCCAGAAAATATAGCACAGTTGTCTTGAAGAGATAATATGGGTAAAAAGTGAACTTTTACAAGAGAAACCAAACCCCCCGACAGTGATCTTCGTCAGCGAAGAATACCTGTCTTTCTAATTAGCCGTTTGGAGCTCAGTACCAAGTTTCGATCCGTAAAAAGGTCTGAATAATTAAAATGTCGCCAATAAATTTTTGCATATACAACTTTGTAGTTTGCAGTGAATTCGTGTTCGGCTAAAAGGGAACCCTTCGTTATAATGCACAATGTTGTTGTACCACCGCTGGGACCTGAGTTAAATCAGGGCACCCAACGTCAATTTTCGGAAAATATCTGCTCGGAAGACGATTTGAGATCCTAGAATTTTCGGAACATGTGTCGTAAAATTTCTCCGTTGCCTGCCTCTCTAGGGTTTTCGGACATCTAAAAAATGGTATAATTGCCCATTTTTAACGGATTTTTACCCTAACAAGGTCTCATAGAATTTTCGGGAGCCTTTTTTCTGGCTGAAATTTTCGAAAAGGTAAGTTTTGATCCCCATAATTTTCCGATCACAAGACTTTCAGCAGCGAATTCAAACAGACGAATATTTTTTAGCGGATAAAAATATGCCTACATATCTACCGTTTAAATACTAAAATACGTTCAACAATGCTATGTTTAAGGGGTTTTAAACAATTTTCTCGATGGGTGCACCTGTTAAATGTGTTTTCACCCAGCAAAGTTGTAGTTGTATAGCACTTCAAAATATCGAATTGCTCCGAACTTTGGAATTTATAAACAGGGACACCAGACGAGAATATACAGTTCAAAACTTAAACATATCATTGTTGAACGTATTTTAGTATTTAAACGGTAGACTGATATAGGCATATTTTTTCTCCTAAAAATTTTTCATCTGTTCGGATTTCCTAGCTGAAAGTCTAGTAATGCGAAAATTATAGTGATCAAAAACAGTACCTTTTCGAAAATTCTAGCCAGAAAAAGGGCTCCCAAAAACTCAAAGTGACCTTTTTAGGGTAAAAATCCGTTAAAAATGGGCAATTATACCATTTTTTGGATGTTCGAAAATCCTAGGAGAGGCAGGCAAGCAAGAAATTTTACATCAAATGTTCCGAAAATTCTAGATCTCAAATCGTCTTCCGAACAGATATTTTCCAAAAATTGTCGTTGGGTGCCCCTGTATAAAGAGAAATCTTTGGGTAAACTGATAAACTCAAATAAAAGAAGGATCGAAAATGGAGATTGACCAACTCTTCTAAAGGAACAATCGTTGCGGAAACAGTCGATTATTTCGACACCTAAGCCGAAAAAAAATAATAATAATAACCTACCTGCGAGAACAACTGTGTATGTTCAATCAGTGCCTTCAATGCTCAGAGAAATTAGACTCAGTAGGTAAGCACATTCAGTCTCATGGGCGGCCGAACTGAAGAGAATGATTGGGTCGAAACTAAAAGTTGAATTTAATTAGTGTCCAGGCCTGATTATTGTCGGTTCGTGAAGGAAGAGAAACAGGGTAAATCCCTCGGTCCTAAACGTCAATTTTCTGTCAATCAGTTGAATGTACACCTAATAATTGAGGAGTATTTCAGTGTGGGTGAAACATCTTTTAGTTTTGAAGACAATAGAAGAACAGTAGTATAATATTCAAAATTACTTAATAAGTATTAAAGAAGCCGAAAAAACTGATGAATGAAAGGCAATACTTTTTTCTCCAGCAAAATCGGGGAATGAAGAATAATTTGCATATGTCATACGTGTATAGGCTCGATTACCAGCAGCTGTTCGGGAGCTTGGAAATCGAGAATTGAATAATGTACTAAATGTATAGATTGAGGCGATTCTAAGCACGCATTGCCATTGTTTTAAAGGAAAGGCGTTTCTTTTTTTTTTGCAGTTTCCCTTTTACATGTAACTAGAGTAAATTCAAATGAAAGTATCATTGTCTCATAATGTTACTGAAAAATGAAAAAGAACAAATCAAGAGCTATAACTAAACAGGAACCGTTGAAGGGAAGAAAAAATTGCATAAAACAACCTTAAGGTCCTTAAGCAAAATTTTAAAACCTTCCAAAAAAATGGTTTTCTTACATTTCTTTACATTCTACCTGCTCTAATCCTTAAACTAATTCTTTTGGTCAAAATGATTTACAAGTTGAAACTGAGGTCGTGCAGAACGACATCAAAACATTTTCATCATTGCTTAAGCTTACATATGCGTATTATCAATGTCTACACAAGAATTTAACCTTGTCATGTAGCTTCATGTGCGACCTGAACACAAACCAAAGAAAATTGGTCAGTGCCAATTTTTGGGGGTCTAATCCGACCGACCGAAAACAAATCGTTTAAGTGCGACCCCCCTCCCCGCTTAAAGACCATACAAAGAATTCAGGGCTTAAATCAGAGTGCGAGGATATTTTTCATCAGAGTTTTCTCTGGTTACGGTTACGCCATGACGAGCCCCAAAAAGGTCGAAATAGCTGTCTATGGCTACAATCCCTCTCTGTTTTGAGTTTTTTCGGTGTCGTGTTGATGTCTTGCAAAGTTAATTTTCACGTAGTACGATCAGCATTGAAGTATTCTGCTTGCAGAATTTATGTCTACTTGTTATTTTTGCTGATCAGGTCTTTATAGATCCTTTAACGTTCGGTATATTCGTTTACGGTCCTTTGCAGTCCTTTGTGGTTAATGTTCTTAATAATAGGTCACGTGGCAATTAATGACTCCAATCGTCATCATTTAAAGTTTTTGAACTTATACCCAGGAAGTCTGTCCTTAAGTTATTTTGGGCTTTATTGAAAGCTTAAAAAGTTAGACCAACACCCTGTTTTTTAAGGTGAATTAAATAAAAGACCCATGCCTTAATTTGAATTTTCTTGAGAAGAAGCCGATTACCCTGGTTTGTGAACTCCGGATTCCAATCATTTTCAGTCGGCAGTCTGCCTTATTTCTATGGGGGTCTCGTATGTATTCATCGACGCAGTTGTATGGCAGGGCAGTAATACTGATACCCGCTAGCGGCATCGTACGAAAAATCGTATTTTCTACATGCCCGCTGATCTTATATCATTATATGGCTGAATTATCTCATCCAGCATCTAAATTACGACAGAACAAGACTCAGTCGAGATATTACTCTCTTGTCAGTACGTTCTCAGAACGTACTGACACTGAGTGATCGCTTTTTTTTTTGCTATCAAGCAAATTAATTATTATTATATCATGATACAAAAACTTGGTGACTGTGGAATCTAACCCCACATGAGCAAAATGACTTTGCAAGTCAAAAGTGTCACTCAACATTGCCAAGGAAGGAAAGAAGAAAAATATTCTGAAATATCACTTTTTAACTCATACATGCACACTCAACGTTAATCAGTTTTGATAATCGAATTAACTGAGATTATACTAGAGCCTGATAAATCTCTTGCCACGAATGAGCTTTATGCTAGTGCACCGGGACCAAGGGGTGGGGGCCGGCTTTTCTCGTACAACTAGGAACATGACATGAATGCATTATTTATGAAAAGATACTGACACATTCAGAGTACCCTGAAATTGGTTGGGCTTTCTGAACTTTTTAGCCGGGGAGGGATGGGGCCTGGTTAAGAATTTTCATAACCAAAATGGGTGAAAAAGAAGCCTCAACTTGAATAAATAAATCTGGACTTATTCCCAAACAATCCATCCAGACATATCTAGACTATTTCAACACTGATTTTGTAATATAGCTTGACCACATAGGAACAGACGTTGTTATTAAAAAGCTCAAAGAAAAGAAAGACGAGGTGAGAATTAACCCGACAATTTAGCATTGTCAAAAGTATACAATACTTGTAATTGCATAGTACCCAGGGGACATTTCACATCTCTTGGATAGCGAAGGGTGAACTCGCCCTTACCTCCTCCATCACCTGCTCTCGAATGGGTACATAAAGAGACATTTGGCCTGCGGCCCGTCAATAAGTTACCTAGTGAGCTGGTTATCGAGGGTGGGGGAGCATTCCTGTATTAAAAAAATACCTGGATGCTTGTTGTCTCGCTTAGGAGTACATACTAAATGCAGAGTTCCCATTAAAGGTTCCCTTAGCACTTAGTATACTTTTACCCATACAAGCCTTGTCTGTTTTACTGTGGTCTTCTTTAGGGGTCAAATGAAACCTGAAACATGGCCATATTAAGAGTAGGCTGTGCACAGACGCCCCCTCCCCTCCCCGTTTTAAAAGGGGAGCTCCAGGGGCGTCTGTGTACACAGACTACATAAAGGCTTAATTTTTGTTTTCTTACGTACACCCGCATTGAGCCCTATTGCACACGAAGGCAGCGTCATAATATTTTCAAAATTCTACTTTCTATCCTTGTCACTCTCCAGCTATCTTATGACTTGCAAATTTCACTTTGCTCTAAGCAATCGTGCCATAAAAGTCGGCCTAATCAAATAAAAAAATGCTCTGAACTTTCAGTTGAAATTTCAAAAGTTTGTTTTCGCGCTCCAACCTCACGACCTCCTCTGCAGGAAAGTGAGACTCGGGTAAACTTTTAACGTCATCAATCGAGTCTGTCGCCACTCCAAGAGCTTTGAACGCATCTTTTGCGTGTTCAGTGTACTGGTCAAATGTTGTTTTATTAATTTTTTTTGAAGTGGTCAAATGAGACAAAGAGTTTCGCAAAAGTCGCAGCTGATCAATCGCCAGAGCAAACGTTTCCGCTTGATCTCCACTCGGACTCAACACAGAGGCATGGAAACGTCCATTAGGCATGAACCCACGGGGCTTTACGTACAACTCACCAAGGGTTTTGAGGTTACCTTTGCCGTCGGGTAAAGCGAAAGTTTGCGCGTGGTTAATGGCTTGGAACAGCGCGGTGCAATCCCACTCCTCGTAGGACTTGTTTGTGGGAACTTTAGTTTTGCCTCCCTCTTTGGTCAGAAATGAATCTCTCACACCTTCTGAGTCATCCCAGTTCGATCCCGGTCCGACATTTTCCCACATATATTTGAATGTCTGGCGTAGAGCTTTAGGGAATTCATCGCCGACAAGGGTTGAAAACTTGCAGAAGTTCAACTGCTCATCTGTGAACGATTTAACGACCATATCTGATGCTGAATGATGCACCCTTCCCCTTTAACGGGGAAGGGTTCCCGCCGCTTAGGAGGGAAGTTGGTAGATCTTCGATTCCTGATAAAATAAACAGGCCAGTTGTCAGCAAAAAATGCTCTAAAAAAAAGTCTAAGTAAAAACATCAACAAGCTTGTGTTTCTAGATTTCTAGAGAAAAAACAAAAAACCTAAAAACTGGAGTCTTTAGCGCCCTGACTAAGTATTTATCTTAAATGTTCTGGCAATGTTTAAAGTGTTTGAGATGACCGACTTCTGCATCCGCTCAAGTACGCTCCGTGCTCTCGCTCCAAGTAGCTTCCTCACCGACTTCTCTAGGTGTTTAGAGTAACCACCCAGTACGTCAATTATTACGTTGTACTGTTCAACCCTGTAACCATTGTATCTCTGCTTCAGCTCCCACATCATGGGCCCATACTTGAGTGTCTTTTCCTCGTATTTCTTAGCTCTACTCTCAATCCATGGGCAGCTCATTTCAATTGTGCAGACTTCTTTCCTCTCGTGGCTGACAAGTCGCGCGGCGATCCGATTTGCTCTAACTTCGTGTGCTCTGCATAAATGGGAATATCCCAAAACGCCTCACTCGTGCTGTTCTGGTACGCTGGTTTTGGCATCACCGGTGAGTACCATGGTGGAACCTCTTCTATATAACCCATGCTCTCGCAGGAGCTCAAAAAACAGAATCTTCAAAGCTGCATTATGCCTGTATAGGTACTTGGTTTGCCATCATCATCATCATCATCATCGTCGTCATCGTCGTCATCGTCGTCATCGTCGTCATCGTCGTCATCGTCGTCATCGTCGTCGTCGTCGTCGTCGTCGTCGTCGTCGTCGTCGTCGTCGTCGTCGTCGTCGTCGTCGTCGTCGTCGTCGTCGTCGTCGTCGTCGTCGTCGTCGTCGTCGTCGTCGTCGTCACTCGTCATCGTCATCGTCATCGTCATCGTCATCGTCATCGTCATCGTCATCGTCATCGTCATCGTCATCATCATCATCATCATCACTCATCTTTGAACAACTCGGCCCAGGACGATAAACCCGGGTTCAATTCCCGAACTGACCAACACTCAGGGTCTTAGAGTGACGAAGGGTGCGTTCGATTGATCAAAAATTTGTATCAAATCTCTTCGACCGCAAATTTTTCGGACCACTGGAATGCTACATTTATCTTAATTATAATCATTAATTTCCAGCAGATTAATTTACAGCCCTATGAAAGCCAAAACGTGATTTTTCTATAGCATGTATTCTTAATACGGGATACAATCTATATCAAACGCACCCTTAGTGGAATGCAAACCTGCCTTTGTTTCACATATTAATGGTTAAACATTGTACAATTTTTTATAAAGACGAAAAATTATCTGACAACATAACTTCTCTGATATAACTCTGGTTAGGTATAAAACTACTAGGGACTTGAAAGCCCCTGGTAGTGTCCACACGTAGTATCTATCGATCACGGTTCGTGGGCGGTAGATGGGGACACCTCCCATGGGACTATGAGTCCCTTTCGCACCCAACCTCATTGGGGAGGACTGTGGCCAGTAAAGCTGATTAAACAAAATGTTTTGCTTTGAGGATTCACGGCTCTGATAAAATTTTGCGAAAGGTTTCATATGAATATGAACCTTCTTAGCCTCCCACACATACGTTCTTTTGGCTCGTCATGCAATCCTCTCTCGTGGGGCAGGAACGTATGACGATAACCAAGCACGTCTGCGTGGGAGGCTAGAACGTTCTTGCATGTAGTAGCCTGCGCAGAGAGCGTTTCTGTGCCAGTTCTTTGGAATAGCCTTCCTATTAAGCTGCGGCAAACGAACACTCCAAAGTCGATAAATGTACCCGCCGCCGCTTGATATCTACACCCTTTGTACAAACGTACAGAATAGCCGACAAAAGGTCAACATCTTTTGACTAAGGATCTTATTTACCAAAAGCACTTGAAAACTACAACTACTTTTAATAAAACTCCAAGTTACTTACGTACCGTCGGCATATCAACATTTTCACTCAGTGTTTAAGGTCTGCCCAATTAAATCAATTGTAATAAGAACACAGGCAATCTAGATCTCGCCTTGCGCACACCCTGTTATTACGCTGGATAGATCCCAGTGCTGATACGGACAGTGGCTAAAATCCTTGGCAAAAGTAGAAAAAAATCCCTGGCAAAATTGACTCTTGTAAAAAGAATACAGGCAGCTCTCGCTTTGCGCACACCTTGTTATCCCGTTACGCCGTGGATACATCCCGATAATACAGACAGAAGCTAAAAGGTAAAAATATATTTTTTCTATTGACTTTTATATAGGTCTCGACAGCCCATTTTTATTGTTTTAACATTCTAACTGCTCTCGTGATATATTTTAGGCTGAGTTTCTAGTTCTAGTCCATTCTACTCATTCGTATCCTCTTTTATCCTTTTGTATCCTACTCTGTTCTACTTTAAACAATGCACAAAAATGCTGGTTTCAAACCGCGTACTTTTACTCATTACGTTTTGTATTGATATATGATATGTTTTTATAGTTTTAAGCAACGTCAGTAGTAGAAAGACTTGGAAGTAAATAGATAAATATTCGTCGTCATCAACATCATCAGTCATAATTATCATCATCAACATCATTATCATCATCATCATCATTAGTTCCTTCTTGATATCTTTGACAACAGAGGAGACAGTACCCGGAGCGATGTGGGCTCCTGACCCCGGTTCACGACAGTACGTACCTTATTCGGTATACTACCAGTTGCTTAAGGGCCGACTTAGTGGCTCAACTGCTTATTCAGCGAGCCATCTCACCAAGGCGGTTTTTAATTAATCTAATGTATACATTGTGATAAATTATTGCCTATTTGGCATCATTGAACACTGAAGAGGTGAGGCTGACTCACGCGATCGGCAGTGACTCGTCAAATAATTAAAAACGTATGGCCTTTCACAATATTAAGTGCATCAAGCATGGCAATTTGCTAGAAAGCTATGATGGAATCAATCGGCCATTTTCGAGTTCCCCCGGGCCTCTGTACCCAAACGAGGTTAAGCGCTCAGCCTTTGATATGGAGATGACTTTTCATTTATATGCAAATAAAACTCATTTTCACAAGAAAGGTTGTGCACTTGGCCTCATTTTGAAAGTGAGGGTTTTTGGAACTCAGAAGTGACCTGTTCAGAACAGATATTACAAGGGCTTATATGTATAGCCCCTCATGGTATCTTGTAGACCAAGAACATATCTCCTATGAAACTGAAGTGTAGTTGAAGCTTTTTTCCGTCAGTTGAATGTTTCGAAATATTTGTCATGCATGTATTATACAAACCTGAAACAGTCTATTCAAAATTCTTTGAAAAAACAATGTGGTCTTCATTGTAAACCCCATCGGGAAGTTGTTCTAGACAATACACATCGCAAGAATGCAGTGATACTGTGAAAGGACTGAAAGATCCACCCGGTGAATTTGGACAGTCTGAATGGGGTTAAGAGAGATATATCGACAAATATAGACCGCTAGCGGTGCAGGCTGGTTAACCAAGATAAAACACGGAAAATATGACTGACCTTCTAAAAAAGAGGAAAAATTGCCAATTACTGACAGAAAATATCAATATCAAGTGTAAAACAAGCCGACATTCTGGGGATGCCATTAGGAATATGTATTGAATGATGCAACAACTGACAAAGGTTACTCAACCTGACTGAGAGAGTAAATGAATTTTTCAACTGATTGTTAAGAACACCCACATCCCCCCATTCAGACTCTCGCCAAAAAAGCAATCGTGCCATCTAAATCGGCCTAATCAAATAAAACTCCAGTACCAACTGCCATGAGGCGGACAATGCGCTTCAACCGAGCAACTTCTTTAGTAGGAAAATGGGACTCGTCCCAACTTCCAACGACATCAAACGCGTCTGTCGCCACTCCAAGAGCTTTGAACGCGTCTTTAGCTAGTTCAATGTACCGATCAAATGTTTTTTTATCCATCTTTGAACTAACGGTATGACAAAGGAAATTTCGAAGGAGTCGCAACTGATCAATCGCTATGGCCAACGTTTCCGCATCGTTTCCAACTGGACTTAACACAGAGGTGTGAAAACTTCCATTAGGCATGAACCCATGGGGCTTCACGTACATCTCACTGAGTGTTTTAAGGTTACCTTTGCTGTCCGGTGAAGAGAAGATTTTTGCGTAGATTGTGGCTTGAAACAGCGCGGTGCAATCCCACTTCTTATACGACTCATTTGTGGGAACTCTGGTGTTGCTTCCCTCCATTGAGAGAAACAAGTTTCGAACAACTTCAGAGTCATCCCAGATCGGTCCCGGTCCGACATTGTCCCACATGTGTTTGAATATCTGGCGTAGAGCTTTCGGGAATTCATCGACGACAAGGGTTGAAAACTTGTTGTAGTTCAACTGCTCGTCTGTATAAATCGACTCACCAATCATGTTTTATGCTGATAGTAGTTGCACCCTTCCCCTAATTTGGGGGAAGGGTCCCTGTTGACCCGCTGCTGGGAACTTGTAGGATCTACCGGTACAACAAAACATGTCAGACATTAGTTGCATAGTAGTAAAATTAATTTGTAAAGTTAAATACAAATTAACTTATTATAAGGGGCACCCAACGACTTTTTTCTAGATCTGGCCCCGTTGTTCAAACGTTGGATAGCGCTATCCACCGGATAAATCAAAATCAATTACGCTATCCCTGGATATAGTGATTTATCCGGTGGATAGCGCTATCCACTGTTTCATTGTTTGAACAACCGGGGCCTGTAAAACAACTGTTAGAAGGAGCAAATATTATTTAGTAGAGATTCAGATCAGTTCTGAACCTAGAGATCTAGGGAAGGGCTTTAAAATTCTGGATAACTGTTTCATTCGTCTAATGGCACAGTTTCGGAGGAGACGAAAACGGGTGATGCATTCATGATAACCGTCACGAAAAAGCCACCTAAAACTAATTAGAGGCAACAAAGTTCCCAAGGCCTCTGAACAGATAAATAGTTCTTAGGGCAGCTCCAAATTAACCAAACAGGCAAGCATCATCTCACGTTGGAAACATAAGTTGGGTGTCCCTGTTACTAACAACCATATTTCTGTGAGATTCTCATTACGTTGTAACGGATTCAAAAGATAGAGTTTTTGCTCGTTTAGCTAATCCAAGAGGTTGTCGACTGTGTGGAGGGAGATCCGGATGATTAAAAATTCATATCCAGCAGTCTTTGAAATGACAGAGGAAACTGGGCTTCATCTCTCTTAACCACAGCAGCAAAATCCCTTTATAATTTCATACCGTCAGTCCTGGTTTCTTATAAATGATTCATCAGACTCCTGTACAAGCTAACCTAGTTGGCAATGCTTTTCAGCAGGCAGAATGATCACTGACCACTGACTTTAATTTGAGGTAGCTTTGAGGTCGGAATATAAAAACGTTATTAACAGATAAAAAATATCTATCAAATCTATGGCCCAGAGTAGATCTTTGATCGACTATTTCTGAAGAAAAATGACTCATTCAGAAAAGAAAGAACCGGGGAACAATTCAAGACAACACTAATTTTTAAAATTCTTGCCAGGCCTAAGATAAAAGACCGCATGGGACCTCGATCTTCAGACTCAAAACTTGAAACAAAGAGTAGATTAAACCCGTGAAAGAACAACTGCATGCACACCGTTCAATATATAATAGTAAAAAATTAAAATAAAATGCATAAAACTTAGCATCTTGAACTTACAAAGAAATTAAGAGGTTCAGAAGCAACTTCAATCAGCTTCAATCTGTGTTCAGTGTGCTTACCAACGCGGCATGAAGAGTAAAATAATTTCATAAAAAACAGGTCAGTCCTTTTGTGTACGGCGGTATGTGCATGGAAGCGAAACTGGGAAAAAACCCCAGTTAACTAAGAAGAATAGTGGCCGTCACGGGAAAAACCCCTGATCACTATGCATCCTAGACGAGGATTATGATTAGTCGTTTACAAGAGGGCAAAATTTCTAGAATTTTCTAGAACACCGTTAATTAACTTCGAACTACACAGACAGGAGAGAAAAGCTGATAGTGTTAACAACAGGAATCAAGAGGATTGTTTGATCACAGTTTGAAGAAAAGTCACAAGTATTAAAAAATCCGCATTGAGTTGGATAGATTAGGAGGGGTAACCCCCGCGGAAGTTTAGAGCCGGTTGTGAATGGTTACTAAAAAGCTAGAAAGCCCTGAATTAGCATTTATGTAGTACCGCGCCAGAAGCACTGTAGAGTTGCGCATCGAGGAAATTCTGAATTTTAATTGACTGACATAAATTTGCCGGGACGTAGCCTGCTTTTCGACTAGTTATAGTTGTAGGCCTGGCTGAAGTCATTTCCACATATCCTGCAAATTGCACGCATGACTAGTAAGCACTGACCTCGCCAACACCTTGAGCTCTTAAGCAATTTTATATTAGCTCACCCTAGCTAACAACGCATAATTCATTACAAGCGGTAGAGTGATCAAACCAATTATTTGTAGGCTTGTGCCTACAGGTCTGAGGGGCTGGCTACGCCCCTATAAAACACTGTCGGTTGAGCACAAAACTGTAAGTTAGCACTAATATATAAACTTAATTGAATTAATTAACAGCAGCCCGATCATGTTTTTTGTTGTATGCAGTTCATGCGACATGAAAAGGAAACAAGCTGAAACAAAAACTATAGTTCTATCCTTTTTGCTGTAAAAACATACCCAGAATTTGAAAGTGAAACTCAGTTTTCGTCAAATAGCTGAATGCTTAAAGTTTAAATAAAAAATGTTGAAAGTGCTGTCACAGAAAAGAATATTGTCGCTTGGTTTAGCTTTAAACTTGTTAACTAATTTCAAAAAGCCTTGTTATTTCCATAAATATCATTTTTGTATTAATTATAAATGCGTGTGAGATCCAACATGGTCAGACGAAATAGGATGAAAAATTGATTCCATCTGAGTTTTATCTTCACCCTGGCTAGTTGGGCCGATCGGACTGAGTCACCTGGAGAATGATTTTTTTCTGGTTGGATTAACTGCATGTCAGTGTGAGAATGGTGAGAGTGAGAGCCGGAAAGTGTTTAGAAACAGTAAAGCAGTAGTGGGTTTAGATTTAACGGTTAGTTTGTCTATTGGACATCTGTGTTCGTTAAATCTGTCCTTGAGGCGTGACTCAGTCCGTAAGGCAGAGGGAGTCACTGACCTGAACCACAAGCACTGACGGGCCAAATGGCCTAAACCTCCGTGATCCATATCCTTATTAGTTATTCTCTTCTTTTTTAGGTTGTACGTCACTTCCGCCTCTCCCTTTTTTAAAACAATTTTTATTGCGACATTGTCCATGTAAATATTATATAATGTAATTGTATTCAGTATAACATGTGTAAACCTGAAGAAGGCTGGTATGGCCAGCCAAAATATTGTTATAAAAAGCAATACACGTTGTTGTGAGCAGCTTTGATTAGAAGTAGTCTTTGGACTCATTTATGTGGAAGTGGGTGTACGGTACTTGCTTCGTCTGCGGAGAGGCTATAAGACCCTATAACGTTATTCTTGGATTCTTAGCCTGTTCACATTCCGCTATTTTTCCGTAAAATTGTCGACATGGAGTGCTTTGCGTTACGGGCTGCCATCTTGCATGATCTCAACGATCTCACGAAAAAATTACGGGACTGTGAATAGTCTTGGATTCTGGATTCTGGATTCTGGATTCTGCGTTGTGGATTCCGGATTCCAGGTACTGGATTCTGGATTCTTTGTCAGTGGAACAAGGATCCCGGAATCGAATCGTTAGTGGAATTTCGAAGGTCTGTTTTTTTAGGGCTATCGTATGTGTTTATAGACGCAGTTGTTGGCGGCAGTAAAATCAAGATTCGAGCCTTTTTACTTGACTCAACTAAAAAGAGCGTTATTGAATGAGTGAAGTGTTGAATGTCAAGATTTAGAGGAACATAAAAATTAAACGAGTATTTTTCTATCTCTTGAGCTGTGTAAGGTAAATAATAAAAGAATGGCGGCGTCCTTTACTTAGTTACAAAAATGTGTGTCAATTTGTGAACCTAGAAACTCGGCTGGCCCGGCATATCATTGGCTTGACGTTAAAGTGACGAACCCATGAACTGAGTCATGATACACGCGACACTCAGCTGCGCCATGCGTGGAAAAAGGTATCGGTAAAAGGGGAACAGGCCCGGAACACCCCCGGAACACCCTCAGGATACCCAAGAATACCCGGAACACCCCCTGACGGGCTAGACCCCCCTGATACACCCTTAATTACAAAAATTAGGCAAAAAAATTACAAAAACAAAAAGCCCCCCCAAAAATCATCAATGAATCAATAAGTATCTTTCATCTGTAACTGGAAAACGGAGATTAGGTAACATTGACGAATTCACTCAACTTAACGACTTATGAAGATTCAGTAAGAAAGTAGTCCATTGCCTTTATACGAATACTCACTGGCTTTTTGTCTGAACTGATAGCTGAAAGATCAGAGCCCTTATTGAGGGATTTACACTGAATATTTTCACTAAATATTTTCTACACCTAATTTGATTTCTACCGCGTTCTAGGAATATCACTCATAAAATTCACTTATTTTGATTCTTGCCTTGTATTTTGATATTTTGTCTCTGATTAAAAAGAAAAAAAAATTGTTTTAGTGTTTCATTTTGATTTTTCAGTTCAACTTTGATTTCCAAAATTTATCGCGCTTGATTTCTCACTGGCTGCGATTTTGATTTTCAAAATGAGATAGATGTCAGTGGATCTTACTAGACTTACTAATGTCACAGCTTCAGTAGTGGGTCTTCAGCAATACTCAAGGCCAGGACACTCAGACATATATCATGGCCGAGAAAGCTGCCTCAACAACCATCAGAGCAGCCTCGCATAGACTGTTAAGCTAAAACAATCAATCAATCAATCAATTATTTTAACACGTTACGTCAAAGAGCTAAAAAACTCGTTCAAAATACGAACGTGTATTAATAAAATCTATAATAATTACGGCTATGTTATAATGTTATTCAATTTTAAAAACAACTCAATAAATATATACATATAAAAAACTTGGTAATGAAAAATATAACATATAACTAGAAGTTCTCATTGAGAAGGGAAGTGCTGCCGTTAGTTTTGAAGCTAATAATATACATGAAAAAATTTCTCGATTGTGATTGGCTAAGAGAAATGCAGTTTTTTGGTAACACAGTGCTGAAAAAAGGCAATTGAGTGCAGAAAAAAGGTAATTTAGTGCAGAAAAGAGGTAACAAACGAGGCATTCTGATTGGTTAATAAACAAAGGAACTCACTGAGAGCCAGTCAAGTGTGCCATCTGAATGGCGCAAAATTTGGATCCGCTCTTGACCAGTTTCGAGCAAAAACCGCAATGGCTGGTGTTTGTAGCAGATTTGCTTTTGCGACCGCAACAACTACAGAGGACATGAAAAACTGCTCCAAAAACGAAAACACTGCAAAAAGCACCGATTTTTGGCTCTCTGTTTGGAAGAAGTGGTGCTTAGAGAAGAAAATTACAGATGAAATAGAAAATTATGAGCCGGCTGAGCTTAACACTTTGCTCGAGCCATTTCTACGCCGAAGTAAAAAATAAACAAGGTGAAGATTATGAACCAGAAAGCCTCAAAGTAATGATGGCATCGCTTGACAGACACTTAAAGAACAAAGGCTACACCTTGTCCAGTGTACGTGACCGAGAATTTAGTTCGTCCAAACAGGTGTTGGAAGGCAAAGCGAAACCGGCTTCGCTTGGCTGGCCGTGGTAAGCGCCCAAACAAAGCTCGACAAGTATCAGAGGAGGGAGAAGAAATTCTCTGGAAGAGCGGAAAACTCGGAGGTGATAACCCAGAATCTTTAATTCAAACAATGTGGTGGCTCCTTACCCAACACTTTGGTCTTCGTGGAAGGCAAGAAAACCACGGAATGAGAGTGGAGGATTTCAGAATCATGCATGAACGGTGACGACGGCATCGAATTTGTTGAGTTTGCAGAGGGGCCTACGAAAACAAGACCTGGAGGTTTGAGTGCAAAGCCAAGACAGTTCAGCCCAAAATGTTTCAGACCGGGGAAGGAAAATGTCTAGTTGCTTTATTTCGTCAGTACATTAGCCGTAGACTTCCCAATCTGAGGACGAGTGGTCCATTTTATATCTCGATAAAGTACAACAGACGAGCCGACGACGAAATTTGGTGCAAGGTACAGCCCATGGGAGAAAATAAAATCAACTCCATGATGAAGAGCATCATCTCCGGAACCAGCCTTGAGACATCTGAGAAGCGGTTTTCCAATCACAGTGCCCGTAAAACAGTAGTCAGCAAAATGAAAAAGGCGAATCTCGAAAGGTCGGCAATTGCAAAAGTCACTGGTCACAGAAATATCCAATCTTTAGATGACTATGATGAAGCAGACGAAGACGAACAGCGACAGCTTTCGTGGGCCATCTCACGAAAGAACAGCACACCGAAGCCAGCGGGTAATACACCTGGTCCTACTTCAAGTGCAGTAATTCCTCATAAGATGAGTTCACAAGCGCAGAATGTAATGAATTCCTTCACCAACTGCAATGTAACATTCAACCTCAACAACAAGACTTCGCCTACCATTCGCCCTTGCAAACGGCGATTGCGTTTCATCGAAAGTGACTCCGATACAGATTGAACGATTCCATGAACTGTTTAGCCCGTTTCTGCGGCTTGTAAACTTTAAAAACGTCGAGAAAAATGTTGTTTTGACTGCACGTGTGATGATATTCGCATCGAACAATCACCGTACACAGGATCGATGAGATGAGTTGCGAATAAATGACGTAAAGGCCAAAAATTGTTTATTCACCGGTCAGGTAGATGTACAGCACATGCCGTTCACTTATGTAACTTACAATCCTGATTACCGAGATAACAATCTCTGTGACAAAAGAATACTCGCTATAACTAATCTTGAAACCTGAATAAAGAAAATAAACCGAAAAAATGTTCCGTACGATACGTCTTGAACTGTTCTTACCGTTTAGGCCGTTTAAAAAGACAGCAAGCATCCGATAAACTACGATTTCTGCACAGATCTTACATGAGAGCAAAACAAAATGGCGGGTTGCTCCTACGCTGTGCGACAAACGCAGACTGCAGACTGGCAGGCAAACGAAGTAAACACTGTTGTAGAATGCTCTACTAGATTCCCTATCCCTAAACTAGACTTTTAAATGACTTAACCTTTAGGGATAGGGACTCTGTTAAAGCATTCCACAACAAAGCTTTCCTGGTTTACCTGCAAGTCTGCAGTCTGCGTATGTCGCACACCGTTGCTCCTAAGAGAAAAACAGGCGCAGCAGCTAAGCAAACCGCTGACTGCACAGCCCTGCAGTCACAGATGACCATTGAACCATGGAACCATCGAACCAAAAATCTCAAATGGATCAAGAATATGGTCTGCCGCCGGCTGATGCCCGGCAGCAAAAAGCTAAAAAGCTAAAACCGACTAAAAAGCCAGTCATGCTAAAAAACGTGACTAGGAAAACTATAATACTCGTTCTAAAAACAGTTAAAAGCTACAATCGTGCACTGTTATACTGACTATAAGACACGTTCTAAAAAGCTGCAATCGTGCAATTTACCTCTGAAGTCATTAGCATCACTTGAAAGACTCAGTTGAGAAGGCAAGCTGTTCCATAACTTAGTTAATGAATAAGTGAAAGAATTCTTCTTAAATTTAAGATTGAAGTTACGTAATTCCAAATTCAAGCCCTCGCCTCTTAGCCTAAACGGTGTATGCCTGTATTTAAAAAGGCTTCCAATATAAGTAGGTCCCGTAACATTTAAGCATTTAAATGAAGTATTAACGCCTGGTGTAAGCGCCTACAATATAAGGATGTCATGCTAGCCGTAGTGAGCAGCTCGTCGTATGACATTGGCTTGTTGTGCCCGATTGATGTTCTCAAAATATAACTGTTGCCATCTTCGAGACGGTTGCGTTGACCCTTACCTATGTCTACAAACAAAGGACTGCAGTATTCGAGATGAGGTAATGTAAATGCTTTATAAAGTTCTATCATTGCATCATGAGGAAGAAAACGCCTTATTCTTTTCAGTGCAGAGGCCTTCGCGTAGGCTTTCTTTAGTTGATCTGATATGTGTTCTTTAAAGGATAGGTTCTTGTCTAGAGTAACTCCAAGAATCTTAATAGATCGGAGAAATTCTATTCTAACATTATTAAGAAATAAAGAATAATGATAGACACAGGGTCCGACAGATAATGCTTGAGTCTTAGTACTGTTCACTGTTAAGTGGTTAGACTCAAACCACTACGAAAGATATGTCTGAAGATCTTTGTTGAAGGAAAATTCTAGAATGGTGGGAGATACATCTGACAGGTAGGCAGTCGTGTCATCAGCGTACAGCCGCAATGAGACATTAGGAACACAGGAATTCAAGTCATTAATTAATATATTGAACAGCAACGGCCCCAATAGTGAACCTTGAGGAACGCCAGATTTAACTGTTTTGAAGTTAGAGCATACGCCTTCTAATCTGACACATTGTTGACGACCTAGCAGGTAGGCGGGCATCAGTTCCAAGGCATGTGGAGAAAAGCCATAGGCCTTCTACTTCGCGAGTAGAAGGTTGTGGTTTATGGCGCCAAACGCTTTTCTCAAGTCCACAGCGACCGCGGCAACAGCTTCCTTGTTATCAATACTGTTCCTCCAATCTTCCGTCATTTTTAGCAATGCAGTGCAGCAAGAATGAGTTTTCATAAATCCAGATAAGTCTGAGGACAAAACGTTATGAAATGTATTCCAAGTTTGGTTATAAATAACTTTCTCAAACACCTTCGATAGCGAAGTTAATATTTAGACAGGGCGGTAGTTTGCTTTGTCTGTGTCAATGCCCCATTTAAAGACAGGAGTGAGGCGCGCTTGCTTCCATTCAGACGGCAATGAGCGATTCAGAATACAGGAGTTGATCAACTTAGTCACCTTTTCGGCAAGAACTGGGGATCCCAAACGCAAGATTCGTGGTGAAATGCCGTCTACCCCAGCTGCCTTTCTCGGATTAAGGTGGTCTAAAATGTTACGGATATATGAAGTACTGACTGGGGAGTAATTAAACTCGCTTGAGAAATTGTCAGTTTAGTCAGTGTCAAATCTATGCTCTAACTGAATAGTCTTGGCAAAGTAATCACTAAAGACTTCGGCCACACACCCAGGGTCGGAAACAACACTACTGCCCTCAACGAGGATGACGCCTTGTATGTTTTTACCAGAACTAGTTGGCAAAAGGGGCTTCATTTTTCTCCAAAATTCGCCCGGATGTTTAGCACTCAAGGAAGCGTCACAGCAGAACCTTTTCAAAGTGTTGCACTTTAGCGACGTAACCTTGTTATGTTGCTGCTTACTGAATCATCCCAAGAAGTAGATGTAGGATTCTGCTTGTGGCGCTTGAATAATTTGTTTCGGTGCGAAATTTCACGTAGCAAATCAGGTGATATCTATGGCAACTGGTCTCCCCGAATCCACCTTTTCTTTAGGGGCACGTGCTGGTCAATAA
Organism: Porites australiensis; assembly: GCA_022179025.1. Lineage (NCBI taxonomy): Eukaryota > Metazoa > Cnidaria > Anthozoa > Scleractinia > Poritidae > Porites > Porites australiensis. Next base: position 256,604 of record BOPM01000534.1, on the reverse strand, counting down.
CATTTGCCCATACATCATCGGCATTGTCGAATGTGTAGGCCGAAGACCATGAGACCCTTTTTAAGTCATCCAAAAAGTCAGGCAAGTTAAAATTCTTCATACTCCTAAACTCGATCAAGCGCGCCTTTGGCGTTGAATTCTTATTTTTTCGCACTGTAAAAATTAAGTCATGATCACTCAGTCCAAGGTGTAAAGAAGCACTTGTAGCATAACATTCCGCGTGACTAGTTAGCAAAACATCGATAAGACTTTCAGATGTTTTAGTTACTCTTCTCGGGTTATCGATTCGGTTTGAGAGACAGAATCGATTACAAAAGTCAACCAGCCTTGTGTCAGGAAAACGGCTTTCATCTCTATTCTCATACATGTCCATATTGAAGTCTCCAAGTAAAAGCAGCTCCTTTCTGGTGTTATACATATTTTCGGCAGCTGTTGATAGGGAGGCGAGAAAATCAGATTCCTTGCACCTAGTTGGACTTCTATGACAAGCACACACTATAAAGCGACTGTTATTAGAGTCCTTGACATCCAATCAAATGGATTCAATATCGCTACTTTCTAGTTTTAAGCGTCGATACGCCGAGAGGTCATTCCTGATATAGGCAAGCAGACCTCCAGCCCCCTTCTTACGATCTTTGGGAATAGTGCGAAATCCTGGGTGTGAAACCAAGTGCGATGAGACAGTACTGTCGATCTTTGTTTCGGCTAGAAACAGAATATCAAACATATTTCTATTTAGTAACACTTTGACCTCATCGATTTTGTTAACTACGCTGTTAATGTTTCAGAAGTAACCGATCTTGATATTGAACTTATAGTAGCCACTTATGTTCGATTGGTACCAGTCCAAAGAGTCGCTATCTTTGTCTTCGAGTTCGTCAAACTGGCTGCTTCTCTTACTTCTATTTAGCTCTGTATCCTAGTCAAAAAAGGAATCAGATAGCGGCGGAAGTTCACATCTAGTGCGACTCCAAAGGTTAACATCTGATTTCAATTTTCCAGCTTCGCATTTGTAATGAAATTAAAAGATCCAGAACATAGATTGCATGTCAGTTCCTTTTGGTTTAGCCGTATAGTTTTATTGCATGCTAAACAACTCTTCTTGACTGCAATATTTTGCACTGACTTTTTCCTTCCAGTTTTTGCGTCATCAGGACCGGAATTTGTTTCTACGTCGCCGGCGAGAACGAGACGATCTGTGGCAACCGAGTTGGAGTAGTAAGAATGACTTTGTTTGGATCTTTTGATCTTCCCGGTGATTTTTGTTCTTCTTTTACACTTTGTCATTAATTGTGTCAGGGATGGCAGGAATTCCTGGCGCGCTGGTTTCCCATTCAGTGTCAATACGAAAAGGCGAAACCACAGTATGAATATTCCACAGTGCCTGATTCGAGCTTCCATAAAAGAATGAAGTGTTAAGACTGTTAAGCCTACCGTCAAAACCGTCAAAACAAAAGTATTTAATTCCAACGGAGGGACAACAGGACATCGCGCTCCAGTCCAATGAAGGTTCACTAATCTCAAGAAAAACATCATACCTGAGGGGTGCACTCAAGGAAAGTTTGGGTAACGTTTTGTCGCCGAGGCCTTTAAACCCAGACCCTGCTTAAGAAAAGAGACTCTGTTTCGTTTCCTTTCGCATACAGAATTAAGTAATTTTTCAAACTAACATCGTGGAATTAGACCTTTTGGTAAAAAATTGTTCATACCACAAATGAAGACTGCTTATACTGATCCAACCTTCACATTCCTGTGAAGGATTCCGATCCAAGACCCTAAAACCCATGCCCTGCTCAGGGGTACATTACCCTCAAGGCCAAATAAGGGATCGCCCCCTTCTGGGAAACGCCTACAGAACAAAGAATTCTCCACATATGTATAAATTACGTATATAATCTACCGCTCCCTGGGAAGAAACAAAAACAGCTGGAAAATCAAAATGCAACACTAAAACCCACAATATTTTTTCTTTCAATGAAAGAAAAAAATATCAAAGTAAAAGAAAACGAGACAAGAATAACTGAATCAAAATAAGTGAATTAGGATACTCCTCGAACACGGTAGGATCAGGTCGGCAAGATCAACGTATATTTTTGGTTTATTTTTTATTTTCTTGACTTAAGTAGCAGCTCTTTCAGCTATATTTCAGACAAAAAGGTTCGTAAGTATTCTTACAAAGGCAACAGACTACTTTCTTAAAATCTTCAGAAGTCATCAAGTAGCGTGAATTCGTCAATCTGACCCACTCTCCGTTTTCCAGTTACAGATGAAAGATACTTATTGATTCATTGATGACTTTTTTAGAGGTATTTTTGGTTTTGTAATTTTTTTGTCTAATTTTTGTAATTAAGGGTGTACCGGGGGTCCATCTCGTCAGGGGGGTGCTCCGGGGTATTCCAGGGTGTCCTGTAGGTGTTCCGGGGGTGTTCCGGGAGTGTTCCGGGGTGTTCCGGGCCTGTGGCTGCTTTTACAGACACCCCGTGGAAAAGGGTAAGTTCATTTCTTGAAATCGTACGCGGAAGGTGTGGCCAAATTTTTCGAACAAAATGAATTAAGGAAAACCGAACATTAAATAAGCTTTGCAGCTTGACAGACTACTGATTTTGGCAACAGTGGGGCGTCAGACCAAACTCAAAACGCAGCATTTACATCTGTAAACCTTATTTTATTTCACTGTTTCAACGACCCATGTAGGGTCCTCAATATTTATTTCACTGTTTCAACGACCCATGTAGGGTCCTCAATATTTATTTCACTGTTTCAACGACCCATGTAGGGTCCTCAATAACTTTTAAGATATTAAAACAATGATTATGGCCGATGACTTAGATGGCATAAGTGCTTATCATCACCATAACCGGATCGCACTTTGCGCTTGCGGCTGTGCATCTGGTATAGAATCAGTAACAAAGAACATATCTTTCTAACTAGTTGTTTACTGCATTTCTTGCTGGGAGTTATTGAACTCTTCAACACGTATATAATTACTTCCATAAACATTATTCATGATACATATTATTATTATCCTCTTTTTCAATAATTCTTCACTGAGAACGTACTGACACTGGCTAATTCCGAGGGTATAGATATTAAAACAAATAAAAAAATCAGTTAACTATTACAATATATCAAAACCTGGTGACGGTGGACTCTAACCACGAATGAGCAAATTGACTTTGCAAGTCGATAGTGTCAGAGGCTGAAATGTGCCAAGTATGGAAAGAAAGAAAAAATATTGTGAATTAGTATATACACACTCAGTGATCTTGGTGAATTAAGCAATCTGATTGGCTCGCTATCTCGGACTATTCAACAATATTCACCTCCTAGCGAGTGGATAATGTGTGAGCTCGGTTTTTTCCCATTTTTATAGAGAAAGATCTTTTAAAAGTCGACAAAATCCTAGGGTTGACTTTTTTCAGGCAAGAAAAGACTTCGAAGGATTCAAAACGGCGTTTTTCCATTTACTGTACGTAGTTGAGTTTTGTGGTCGATGGATTGTTGACAACTCCCGTTTATTCGCCTAGAAGAAGCCGTTTCGTGAGCTCAGCGTTTCCTAACAAGAAAAATTTGGCTCAAAAACGAAGTTTATTTAAGACAAACAAATTTAAAAGCAAATGTTTGCAGAAATTCTACGCTTCAAGTAAATAGGAGAAAGAATGCTACATGAAGACGAAGTCTTACCTCGAGGAACCGAATCGCCATTTTTGTCACAACTTCATGGGAAGAACGAAATAACAAACCTTTTCGGCTGTAAACTTGGCGAGTCAACAGAAAACAACAAAGCTCCTCTTTTAATTTCTTCTCTGGTAAGGAAACAATTCAAACTTTTAGCGGTTCCATTTAAGTCATTACGCTGTTGTTTGCGAAGTGATAAGCTTGTGAATTGCCATGTTCGAAAATTCTACAAAGATCTATTTTTAAATTTCGCGTGTCTAGCTCACCTGATCTGTCAATCAAATCGTACTTTTTAATGGTTTCCTCTCTGATTTTGCTGAGATCACTTCGTGTGTATATACTAAAACAATTATTCTTTTCAATCTCGGTGAATAGTGGCTTTAGAAATATTTAGCCACTATTCACCTCGATTTCAAAGAATAATTGTTAAATATCACTATTTTATTGATACGTGCACAATGAACGTTAATCAATTTTGATAATCGAATTAATTGAGATTATACTACTGCCTGGTAAATATGACCTTCGTGGTAGTGCACTCGGACTTGCCTACGGCGCTTACCCAGTCCCTCTCGGTCAATTCACGGTGACGTATCCCACCCGGACCAAGAGGTAGGTGGTAAATATACTCGTACAAAAAACATGAAATAAATGCGGCATTATTAATGAAAAGACGGTGACACATTCAGAGAACCCTGAGATTGGCTGGGCTTCATTTTTGAAGTTTTTTCGGCCGAGAAGGGATGGGGCCTGGTAAAACTTTCATATCTAAACTGCGGGGTGGAGAAGAAGCCGCAACCTTATTTGAATAAACTAATCTGGGCTCCTTCCCAAAAAAATAATCCATCCAGCCATTACTAGACTATTTAATACTGATTTTGCACATAAATACGCATTGTTGCTTGACCAGATAGAAAGGACGTTGGTATTAAAAAGCTGAACAACAAAGAAGAGGTAAGAATCAACCCGAAACTTGCCGAAGGGTACACAACATGGGTAGTTGCATAGTACCCAGGGATATTTCACATTTCTCGGTCTACGAAGAGTGGACACGCCCACCCTTACCTCCTCGATCACCTGCTCTCTAATGGGTACATAAAGAGAAATTTGAGTTTGCCTACGTTAACTGGGGGGCTGGCTATTGTGGGTGGGGGAGTTGTCTCGCTCAGTAGTTTACTGACTTGCGGGGTTCCCGTCTGACATGCACTCAGCACCAGCACCAGCACTTAATTTGAAACTATACAGGCCTTGTTTGTTTTACTATGGTCTTCCTTAGGGGTTGGCAAGATTGGTTTCCAGTCCAGGCTTAATTTTCATCTCCTAACGAACATCCACATCCCTTTGGCACACGAAGGCATCAACATTACATTTTCAGAATTCTACTTTCCATGCTTGTCACTTCTCCAGCTATCCTATGACTTGTAAATCTCATTTTGCTCTAAGCAATCGTGCCATAAAAGTCGGCCTAATCAAATAAAACAATGCCCTTCAAAAGCTTGTTTTCGCGTTCCAACCTGGCGACCTCTTCTGTAGGAAAGTGAGACTCGGGTAAACTTTTAACGTTATCAATCGAGTCTGTTGCCACTCCAAGAGCTTTGAACGCATCTTTTGCGAGTTCAGTGTACTGGTCAAATGTTGCTTTGTTAATTTTTTCTGAACTGGACAAATGAGACAACGAGTTTCGTAAGAGTCGTAGCTGATCAATCGCCAGCGCAAACGTTTCCGCCTGGTTTCCTCCCGGACTCAACACAGAAGCATGGAAACTTCCATTTGGCATAAACCCTCGGGGCTTTACGTACAACTCACCGAGGGTTTTGAGGTTACCTTTGCTGTCGGGTAAAGCGAAAGTTTTCGCGTAGATGGTGGCTTGGAACAGCGCGGTACAATCCCACTCCTCGTAGGACTTGTCTGTGGGAACCTTGGTTTTGCCTCCCTCTTTGGTCAGAAATGAATCTCTCACACCTTCTGAGTCATCCCAGTTCGATCTCGGTCCGACATTTTCCCACATGTGCTTGAATGTCTTGCGTAGAGCTTTAGGGAATTCATCGACGACAAGGGTTGAAAACTTGCAGAAGTTCAACTGCTCGTCTGTAAACGACTTAATAACCATGTCTGATGCTGACTGATGAACCCTTCCCCTTTAACGGGGAAGGGTTCCCGCTTAGGGTGGAAGTTGGTAGATCTTCCTGATAAAATAAACAGGCTAGTTGTCAGTAGCGTAGTTGCATGTGACATTAAATTGGAAGGTTATACATAATAATAGTATTTTTACTATACTTATTTCCCCGCCTAAAATCAGATGATGATTTGAACTGCGGAATTACAAATTTTTTAAATGAAGAATATATTCAGAACAATTAGAGAAACGATCAGCAATTTATAAAGCAGTTGCAAATGAACCCGGAAATAATTTTGGGGCTTCAAAGGGATTCGATTCGAACCCACTGCCTCGTGCTCTTAAGCGCTTCACTGATCTACCTACTGAGGTATAGACTAGGTATGAAAATAAATTGAGGGGAGGCCAAGATCAACAGATCTAGAAAATGTATGTAGATCTTATAATCGTCTATTTCGAAACAAAACTCTCCCA
>BOPM01000534.1:227806-248502 GCA_022179025.1 Porites australiensis | reverse complement strand
GTACTCCCTTATAAGGGCTTAATGGGAATGCGCGGCCAGCCAGGGTATGTTTTTCAGGATTTTTGTCTTAAACAGGGTATTGAATTTATCATTTTTTGTCTTAATCAGGGTATCGATTAATCAATTTTTGTCTTAAAGGGAACCTCCACTCTTACTACAGAATAAGTTTAAATCGAATAAAATTATGTTGATAACAAATTTGTTCGAAATTTGTCTTAAAAAAAGTGTTTATATCAGGAAAAGTGAATTTTAAAATTGCTTATTTTCACTTTCAAATTTCGCGGGCGCCGCCATCTTGAATAATTGTGACGTGTTACGGTTGCTCTATTGTTCTGACACAAAGAGCTTTTGTTTAATAACAATAGGGCAACCATTACACGTCACAATTATTCAAGATGGCGATGCCTGCAAAATTTGAAAACAAAAATAGGCGAATCTAAAAGTTATTTCTTTCGCTTTCTTTAAAAATATTTTAGATTGACTTGACTGTAACAGTTATTTCCTGTGATTTAAAGTTATCTTTTTGTTGAAGTGGAGGTTCCCTTTAAACATGATATTTTTTCTTGGACGATAAACAGCAAAATTTTTACAATCTCTAATTTTAATTAATATTGACTTCCGTTGACTTTGGCATTGATAAATGTCTTAAACAGGGAATCAAAAATAGGAATTCTGTCTTAAACAAGGTAGAAAAATCAGCGATATTTGTCTTAAACAGGGTCAGGGTATGAGGGGCTGCGCCGCACCTTCCCACCCAGGGATATATCGAGTACCCCCCCGCGAGATAAGCCTACCATACACATGAATACATCTAGTATCAGTCATTAGACAACAAAGCTTTCCAAGCCAGTCTCCAAGGCTTAACTTCCTGAATATCTACCTGTCTGCACAACTTTATTATTCTATGATTTTTTTTCAGTGCCGCAAGCATATCCGTTCTCGTCGCCTTGTGAACATTACTCAGCTGGGTATTGATCGGATTGTGGATTTACAGTTTGGTTCAGATGAAGCTGCCTATCATTTGATTGTTGAACTTTATGACAGGGTAAGAATTTGCCTTAAAGCCTGTGGTATTGTATTATTTTATTCTATGCGAAGTCATTTTGATACATGCAAGTTGTTTCAATAAAAACTAATAATTATAATAAGCAGTGAAAGTGCATGACAATTTCGATCACTGAAGTATAAGTCACTTATATAGAAGTGCGTAAACAAGAAAAAACACATGGCATGAATGTTCCTCAGTCTATAAACCAACTACAAAAAATTATTTACACCTTGATTGAATTAACTTGAAAACTGCCGGTAAGTATTCAGTACATAAATGTCTTTGAAATAAAGAAACTCTCACGCTTCTAATCACCTTTTCTGTGCACATATGTGCATTCCAGGGAAATGTTGTGCTTACTGATTTTGAATACACCATTCTGAGCCTCCTACGAACAAGAACAGATACAGAGGATGTACGATTTGCAGTGCGTGAAAAATATCCAATTCATTCGGCTAGACAAAGAGAACCAATGATGAGTCAAGAAAGGTACAGTACAATAAGATTGGCAGCTAAATTTTAGCACCATGTCAGTCAAGACCGTCCTGTATTTCAATATATAATTCAACAAACGTTTCTTTTGCATTGTCTTCCTTGATCTTCATTGAGGCCCTGAGTTCATTTATAAAACAACTTTATATGAAGGTTACCAGCTTGATGTCGGTTCTCAAATTTTTCTGTCCTTGCCAATAAGTAACCTGGGATCAGTCATTAGACTTCTTCACTTATTCTAAGAACCTCTGATCACAGGTTAGCTAATAAGTGGATATACACTGTATGTGTAACAGTTAAATGTTTTTATTGGCTACAAGATTATGATTTATGTTATTTCATTTTCAAGTGGTTCCTTGATTGTATCTCATTCAATGCAATCAATAATTATTATTAGTAGTTTTATCAATAATTTCGTTATGATTTTAGACTTGCGGAAATACTAGCAGAAAGTAAGGAAGGCACTGAGTTAAAGAAGATTTTAAATCCACATTTTGGTAAGTAAAATATCAAAATGTAAATAATAAAAAAATTGATTGCAAATATTCTGGATTTTTTTCTAATAAACAAACATTAAACCAAGTGTAATTGTGTGTGTGTTGGTCGCTTATCTCTGAGCTGTACGTACTGTATCTCATGTACTGTACCATAGTAAAAATTTCTTGCTAATCAGGAAGTATCTCTGTTGCAGGTCATAGGTTGATTCTCAATTTGCTTTGTCTTTAAGACCTAATTATTCATGAATTACTGCTAGAGGACAAAAGAAATTGAGAATCAACCTACAGTAGGTTAAAAAATTTTAACCTGAATTTAATTTTGACCTGTAACATCTCTTCATGTGATAGTTGTTACAATGTGTCAATCAAACTTCAATTATTAAGCATATCGCATGTACAATGTATCATGTTTGTTCATTAACAGTCAGAGTTTAAAGTCAATTCAGTTTTGAGCTTATGTGGAGATCTTTGTTCAAGCTTGGCACATATTGAAACAACATTCCATTGAAATAGTAATAATACTAAAAATAATTCAATAGTTTGTCTCTTCTTGAATTCACAGTTTATGGTGCTGCTCTTATAGAGCATTGTCTCATAGAAGAAGGATTCCCAGGAAATGTCAAGACTGGAGCTGGATTTGACATTGACCATGGTACTGCAACTTCTCCATTAATATACAATTATTTCACTATTTGTGATATTTACTGGTTAATATAATAATTATTATTCTATTTGTAACATTTTTATGATTGTGACCTTAGTCTTGCAAAAATTCCATTATACATTATATACTAACTTGTTTCATGTCATTACATGATTTTGAAAGTTCTTGTCACTTTTAATTCAAAAACAGTTGAAACGTTTCCATTTTAACGAAGTTGAGACACAGGTTTTTTCTTAAATGCGATGAACAAATTCTGTACAATTTACTATGAGGATTTTCCTTAATACATAGAAAGTGCAGGAAATGGATCCTGTCACTGAGTTTACATGTACATACATGCATTACTTATTAACTGAGAGTGAGTATTGATGTATTGACCTTGCTCGGTCAATACAGCAAGGCCTCAGTCTGAGATTTCCCTGTAATGACCAAACGGACAAGGTTAATAAGTTATTTATTAAATGGCCTTTTTATTATGGACCTGAGCCTGCAATCAATTAAAACCAACAACTGGCCAGCAGATAACTTTAAAAAAACACATCACTTCAATGAGTTGTCCTTTTGAGCTGTGATACAGTCAGGTGACACTGGTCAGCAGATGCCCTTTTTGACAGCTGTCAATTGACCATAACATGGATGTCCATAATGATGTCCACTATCAAGTTAAACACAGATGGTATATGCCTTGGACATCTAGCTTAAGTAATACCAGGTCATTACAAGAAAATAATGCTTGGTCATTGCAAGAAAACAGCCAATCAGATTGCACACACTATTGTAGCCATATGTGCATGTATAATAAATTGTAATAATAACACATTAGAGAATTTTTTTTTTGTTAATGGCATTATTAAATGTGATGATGGCAATTTTCTTGTTGTGGCTATGTAGACCTTCCCAGGGTCATGGCAGCACTGAAGAGAGCAGACGGTTTTCTGGACATTGCCCTTACAGAAAAATGCAAGGTACATGTTCAACAGGTCTATGAGTTTGAGTGCTCACAAAAATGGTTTATTTTTTAATACAAAATAATCTGCTAGGATGTTACTAGTGAAGATCATAATATATTTTTAACTGTGCTAATAATTAGCACATTCAGTGTAAGTCATCTTTCCCTGAGTAGAATTGTTGGAATAACAATTTGCACAAACGGAATGTATAAAGTTGCCATCATGATAACACATCCTCTGTACATGTAGGTAACCCACAGGATCATTGTGAGTTAGGTTTCAAACAACTCTTTCCTGAAGTTTGTCTGCCTCTCTTTTACAAAAATGATAATAGAATCTGTATCAAAATTTTGCTTTTTTGTTGATCGTTTCACTTTTAATATAGGGTGTTATAGTTCAAAAACGAGAAAAGAAGCCTTCCAGCATGGCGACTGACAAAGGCACACAAGATGAGCTATTAACGTATGTTCCCTTAAAATTAATCATCACCTGACTGTATAAGTAGTGTTAGCTGTCAATCATATAGATAATGTGAGCATAGATTATATTGCAGCCAAGACCTGAGAGACTTTCAATCACAAACTGTATGTTTTTTTTTTGTAGCTGCATGAAAAACTACTGTAGGATGGGTTAACCATTATTTTAGACCCTAATATCAGCTTCCCTAATTGCCACTCTAATTAATATTCTTATGAGGGAAGTGTATTTATAAACCTTTAAAGTTTTTGGTAATTGTTTTTTCTCAGGACATTATTTTTTATTTGATGTGCCATGTTACTTTAATTTTAATCAATTTCTTGACACATTGGTGAAAAGTTTGTGGTACAAGAGTCTAATCAATAAGGTCATGAGATTCTGTAACATAATGGCCATTTATACAGGGGAAAGTAAGACACAGCTTACATAAGACAAGTCTTAAATAAGACACAAACTGTACTATTTATACCGTCCAGCATAGTCTTTGCTGAGTCACGTCTTCTTTAAGACATGAAAACATGTCTTTTTCTTCTAATAAATGGCCCCAATTGTTTCTAAAAATTGAGAAACTTACCAGTAAGCGAATGATGTCTTTCATTTTTTGTTGTTTGTTTTTTTGTGTACATAGGTATCAAGAATTTTACCCATTTTTACTAGAACAACACAAGAAAGGCCCATACATAGAGTTTCCATCCTTTGACAAGGTACAGTGTAGTTTATAAATAAAATTCTGACACTGTATGCATGCACTATGCTGTACATTACACTGTAGGCACCGTGGTTTTTGGTGAGGCCAGATTTGGCCTATAGTTGGTGTGAGGGAAAGATAAAACCACAGCACTCACTAGGAGAGAAAAGTGGAAATAATATCCACAAGTAAATAATATTATGGAACTGCAAATGCATCTTCCGTGTATCATGATTGAGGTATTTTAAAGATATCTTGACGGCAAAATTCAGAAAGTAATATAATAATATTATGACTAGACGTTTTAGAATTATAATGAGTTTGTCAGTATGTTATGTGTATAGGCTGTGGATGAGTTTTTCTCAAAGATGGAAGGACAAAAGATTGACTTAAAGGCACTGTCCCAAGAAAAAATGGCACTTAAAAAACTAGAAAATGTTAGGAATGATCATCAGAGAAGAATTGAGCAGTTACAAAAGAATCAGGTTAGTTTTCAGCTTTAAACTTGATTTTGTTATCTAATCTATAATTGTTATATCTAGCAAGGCAAATTGGATATAAAATGATAATTGCCAAATTTTGTGCATTTGTGATTCTGTACATCTATCTGTTCAGCAGACAATTTGAGATGTAGAATTTTCGGAACATTTGTTGTAAAATTTCTTGCTTGCCTGACCATCTAAAAAATGGTATAATTGCCCATTTTTAATTGATTTTTACCCTAAAAAGGTCACCTAGAATTTTCGGCAACCTTTTTTCTGGCTGAAATTTTCGAAAAAGGTAAGTTTTGATCCCTATAATTTTCCAATCACTAGACTTTCAGCTAGGAAATCTGTTCAACAGACGAAAAATTTTTAGGGAATAAAAATGTGCCTATGTCTACCTTTTAAATACTAAAATACGTTCAACAATGCTATGTTTGAACTATATTCTCGTTGGGTGCCCCTTTTTGGGTTGGGGGAGAGTAAGTCAAAGTGGGAGGTTTGCTTTTCTACGAAAGGTGAAATATGACTTTTAAAAGAGACAAAAGTGAGGGACACAAATTTCCTTGCCAGTTATATGCAACAGTAATATGGGCACTTGAAAAGAGCTAGAGGGAAAGAAATAACTTAGAGATAATTTTAAATCGAGAAAAAGCCATGATGATTTTTTTTCCATCTCTGCCCCCAAAAACATAAAAAAATTAAAAAGAAAGGGGGGTCTAAGATTATCATTTTAGTGGCATTAATAATTTTCTTGCACTGATGTCTTTGCGACTAACTTGTTCCAGGACCTTGATATGCTTAAAGCTGAGCTGGTGGAGCTGAATTTGGAACTGGTAAGCTGTTAAAAGAGCATTGCCGCATAATTGTACAGGAATTCAACTTTAATGTTACTGTGATGCACTCTGGCTTGGTGGTGTAAGGGAATAATACCCTGTGCAGGGGATGGCAAAGAAATCTACCAAAACTTGTCGCATACAGCATTGTTGTTTTTGATGAAGAACCAACTTTTGGTTGACGTTGCTGCTTTTCCGTCGTTGTTTTTGTCAATTAGGCTATTATAACAGCCAAAAATTCAGAGTGTACGTACTTGAACATGTATCGACACAATATTGAGAAAGACTTAAAAACTGTTCAAATTGCCAGCGAGTGTATCTTAAGTTTTGACTTTTAATTATAACGCTCGCAATCTTACATTTAGTAATTTTTGGACACGAGACTTTGATGTTGTTATTTATGTTAATATATATTTTTCTTTGTTTAAGTTAAGTCTTCAATAGACAATAATAATTGACTAGACTGCCGCTACACCAATAATACTGAATTAAAATTCTATCTAAGAAATTTATGCCCAAACTGCAAAGTAACCTGTCTGTTTCAACTTTTTTAATCTCTAGGTTGATAAGGCCATCTTGATTGTTAATAGCGCCATTGCCAATCAAATTGACTGGTCCGAAATCAACAGTATTGTTAAAGAGGCCCAGGCACAGTGTGACCAGGTGGCCTGTGCAATTGGAGGACTAAAGCTGGAAACCAACCATATCACCATGAATCTCAGGTCTTATACCTGTTTTATTTGAATGCAGCTCTAGACCACGTCCATACGAATCTGCATAGTTATGAAACCACATATTTTTTTTACACAACTCGGCCTTCTGTCTGAAGGAAACTAGTTTGGTTTAAGGCTCCGTCCAGTTGAATCTGAGTAAAAATATCCCCAGTTTCAAAAATTTCCAGATTCGTGTGGACGAGGCATTAGTTTAGTCATCTTATGCCAAGTGTAGCTTCTTTATTTATCATGAAGTATAATCTCGGAATGAAGAGGATTGAGTGAGGGAGTGGTAATCCCTTGTTAGTTTCCCAGTTCTGATTTTGATGTAGGAGAAACAAACCATATCACTGCCATACCTACAGCGTTATCCGATTGGCATTTTGTTAAAGTATGGGCCCTTTGCATGAAACGGTCACATGGAACAAGAACACCTTACTAGATGGCAAACGACGCAGTAGGCAAGAACATCATCCAAAAAGCTAACACCCCACTGCGTTGCTTGCCATCCACTAAGGTGGTTTATCTTGCACCGTGTGACCGCTTCATCTAAAGAGCCTATTCTTCCGAGAGGTTTATCTCCGGGTACTCTGGGTTTGCCCTCTCCTCAAAAACCAACATTTCCAAATTCCAATGCGATCAGGAATCAGTACATCCACAAAGTGGTTCTTCGTCTACCTCATTCGCAAGGTGTGCAGCTCCAGGATTGCTACTTCCAAATCATTATTTATTTATTTATTTATTTTTAATATACCTTCTGTCTGCATTCTAAACAGAAATCCTTATGATTTTTCCGATTCTGATTCCGACTTTGATGAGGAAGAAGACGACAAGAAAACCAAAAAGAAGAAGAAGAAAAAGGTAGGCCGAGAAGATGGTTTCGGGTGTTGTTTTCGTTTTTTTTTTTAACATTGATCTTAGAAACTCCGCAACGTCAAGATCACAACGATAAGGTTTTTCATTGTATTGAGGTACTTCATAAGACCTAAGTTATTTTTTGTTTAGACCTGGACAAATAGCAAAACTGAAAATCTTCTCTCATCTCATCGTTTGCTGGATCTGTTCGTTTTATCTCTGCGTTGTTTTTGTTATAAAAGTCACGCATCACAGTGTTCCTTTTCTTTTTCACTCAGGGCCCCAAGTTTACCAAGGTCGATATTAACCTTGCTTTATCAGCATACGCTAACGCACGAAGGTAAGATGGTTCATTAAAAAGACAGTACGGCGTGAAATGGAAACAGGATTTATATATAGTCTAACACGAACTAATTCTTTTCACTGTCTATTCTTCCCAGCGATAGGCTGATGATGGCATTTTCTAATTTTTATTCGTTTACTCTTCGGTATTCTCTCCCTTATTTTTCTTCATTTAGTTTTTATGACAAGAAAAAGTTCTCTTCGAAAAAAGAACAAAAGACGATAGACGCATCAGAAAAGGTTAGTTTTCTAACAGAGTGTAAAACACTTGAAGAACTAGTGTTCTATATTGCTTCTTGTTCGCCCTTCGACACGCTTTCAGAAGGAGAGATGATTGTATTTATATAATACATATGTGATAGATGACTTTGGTGAAACGGCCAGTCACCTTTCGTGTTTCATTCGTTAGTTTTTTCCTTAGGATATCTGCATTCTGATAATAACTGACGTGAACGCCTCGCTCAATGTATCGTTGACATCTTTGTTCCGTCTTTTGAGATGCTTTTTCCTTTGTTTGTAGGCCTTGAAATCAGCGGAACGAAAAACTAAAGAAACGCTTAAAGAAGTGGAAACAACGACTAGAATAAAGAAAGCAAGGAAGACCTACTGGTTTGAAAAGTTCTTCTGGTTTATCAGTTCAGAAAATTACCTAATTATCGGCGGCCGCGATCAGCAACAAAATGAGCTGGTAGTAAAAAGACACTTGGAACAAGGTAATGTGTTTGTCTAGCCGTGGAAAGGAAGGGTAATCAGCATCAAATTTCTCCTGGTTGTATCAATACCTTATAAAACGGAAGGCATGGCTACGAGAATTAAGCACGTGATCACCCAAGTAACCTAATTTAATGGACCTAAACACCGCCGTTTGCTCATCCCCCATAATACTCCTTGTCTGCCCCCGAAAACTTTGCATAACCTTTGTTTTTAGCTTCTCCTGGGTATTACAGTTGTCCCACGAGAAACAAAAGACAATGCTCATGCAAATTAATTGAGGGGGTGAGGGCCGGGGGGGGGGGGGACAAACAAGGTGTATTATGGGAAATGTGCAAATGGCGAATTGTATAGAGACTACAAATGAGAATTTACGTTTTGATATTAGGATTTAAACGATTAATGATAATAACAGGTGAAATGTTGGTCTTCTTACGAACGTGGTAAGTGGGACCATACTTAATTTTCGATTGTATTCGAGCCTTAAAGATGTTGCGGTACCGATCGGGTGCCCTAGCCACTGAACAACTGAGATACTTTAATGCAGCGAGGTACAGCTAAAGACTATTTACTCTGTTTGAACATGTATGCGACAGGCATTCTGCATGATGTTACGATCAGCAGGGCGGGGGGCAGGAAGTGGGGGCTGGGTAAGCAAACGAGAATGATTCCAGGAGTCCCATAGACTTGCCTACAAGTCGAGCTCAATTTTTCTCACGAGCGCGAAGCGCGAGAGAGAGAGCGAGAGCTTTGGGACCAACTACCGGAACCGGAAATGAGAAGCGAAGGACTTTGACAAAGTGTAGGTGTCCCATAGTCGCGTCATATGATGAGCAAAATGATTTACCTTTTTCATTTCGTAACTGAATTAAAATTTTCCCGTTTTTCCATACTCACCATCCAACAGGGTGCGTTTGAAATTCAAAACATGAGTACTAAACATTTAATGCGTTAAACACGCCCTTAAATTGTAAGCTCTAATTTGATTACTTTTCTGCACAGGTGACCTGTACGTTCACGCAGATCTTCACGGCGCTACCAGCGTCGTAATAAAGAACCCTACAGGCCAGCCTGTCCCTCCAAAGACCTTGAACGAGGCAGGATGCATGGCAGTGTCCTACAGCGCTGCCTGGGAGGCCAAGATAGTGACGTCAGCATGGTGGGTACATCAATCACAGGTGTCTAAAACAGCACCCACAGGAGAGTACCTCACCACAGGGAGCTTCATGATAAGGGGCAAAAAGAATTTTTTACCGCCATGTTACTTGATGATGGGCTTTGGATTCATGTTCAAATTGGACGAAACTTGTATTGAAAATCACTTGAATGAGAGACGAGTTCGAACTGTGGAAGATACCGAGTCTGTCGGGGTGAGTTCACGATGACTTGCAATATTATTTACTTGCATGTACCTTTATTCAACACTTTCCGTCCCTTTGGTTTATTGTTATCCTTTGCTTGTCGTTATCTTCGTGAACCTTGTTAGCCGCCCAATATCAACTCGTCGCTTCCCCCTCCTCGAGATCAGCATTGTCGAGCGCCGACTTACTTTTCTTCTCCGTTTCCATAGTCAGGAAATATGTTGTACCACAAGTGTTCTAGGTCTTCTGTTGAGTATTGATAGGAATTTAACGGTTGCCTGAGAGTGATTTCTGACTGGCTGAACAAATCCCGCGCCAAATGCTCGACCAGTCATGAGTAAGCGAAAAGCACCCGTGACTATTCACACTCGTTTTTCCCGCGCTTGCTCACTTTTTGATGTGCGTCTAGTTTTGCAGTACGCAGCTGAAACCGCCGTAGCATGTAACGTTGAAATTACTTCTTTTATACCACTACATGAGAAATTTCTGCAACTTGATTGGCTTAGAGTAGTGGTATTTCAGCTTAACTTAAAATACCTACATGTGAAAATTACAAACCTTTTGCGCGTAGTAGTATAAACAAATAACAGCATAATTTGTTCGTGATATTTGGCATAAATACTAGTTGTGATATTTCAAAATTGTCTCAAAGTTCACTCGCCTAACGGATTGTGAAATTACGTACAACAATTTTGAAACACCACTTGTGGTATTTATGCCAAATACCACTTCTAATCATGCTATTACCTATACTAATCGCGAGCGAGCGAAAACAAAATAGTACAGATTGACAAATGCCACGTGAATGTAAACAGTCCTAATTCACTGTTGAAATTTTGCTTCCTTAGTTTGTCTTATTTTTATAGTTCAATAAAGACAATATAGTTCAGTAAAGACAACATAGTTCATAAAAGACACTTAAGTTCATTAACGACTGCATGAGTTCAGAAAATGTCACAACTATAAATATATCTTTATTTGGATCCCAGATGCGTAAAGGCAGGGAAAGGGGATTTTAATGGATATGTGCTTAAATTTTTCTTACTAATGACAATAATAATAATAATTAACTTAAAATATTAATTTTTTTCCTAATTCACTGTTGAAATTTTGCTACCTAAACCTTTTAAAGGACGCAGAAGTCGAAGAAGAGATTTCAGTGCAGGACGAAGACAGTGACCGGGAGGATAACGATCAAACAAGCTCGGCTGCACAACAAACAACACATCAGGAAGAAGATGAAGATGCAGAGACAAGTCTGT
Organism: Porites australiensis; assembly: GCA_022179025.1. Lineage (NCBI taxonomy): Eukaryota > Metazoa > Cnidaria > Anthozoa > Scleractinia > Poritidae > Porites > Porites australiensis. Next base: position 237,124 of record BOPM01000534.1, on the reverse strand, counting down.
TCCCTGACACAAGCATCGATCTGCAGCTCACTAGAGAAGGAAAGTAAGTTTACATACAGTCACCTCTAATTAATCTCGTATACAGATCTTTTCGGTGTCGACGGTATCGTCGGCAAGAGATCTGAGTAGGAGATGACCTTCAAACTGAAGACGTGCAAAATTTTCGTTTTTATCAACCGAGTTGATAAGGTAGATTGCCCACCGCAAGGGGCTGAGAAGCTGAAGTTTCGAGCGATAGCCCTTCTCAGGGCGAATCCAACGCTCTCGGTGTCTACTATAGCTTTCGGTGGTATAGCAGTGGTTGTGATTTAGATTGACGGCAGCCTGTTTCCTCTGAGGCGTGTACCGCCAGCTTTTACAAATGCGGCGCTGGCTGGTTTGATACTCATCAAGTAGATGTCCGAAAGTGTAGAAGTTCAGATTAGAGGTTAACGCTCGAAACGCTGCGCTTTTTTCTTGATGGCTAATGTTGCCTTATCGCTTCTGTTGATGAAAACGAAATTGTTTATAAATATTGACACGCTCTGTGTAGGACGCAGAGGAGTGGCCAAAGCCCTCAAGAGCCTCGATCATGGGATACAAGAACCCGCGTGCGTCGAGACGAGACACGTAGTATTAAGGATTTTAATGGCATGAAGTCAAATCCTGTAAAGAATGGTTTGTTTTCTAAACAGCTCTGACCAGGATCAAGTTAAGTACGTGTAAGCACATCTTGTCCTGAGCTTCGTACATCGACTAGTATCTGATAATTGAATGGGAGGTCGGCGAAAGGCTGGGTAAATATATACATGTAAGCAGTGCGCTGCCACTGTGCTCGAGCTTTAAACGCTCATTTTTGACGACGGGGACGCATGGGACCGGAGAGTTCCCTCTACCTCCTCGTGTTTTAGTAAACAGTTTTTGAATCTTGAATCTGTTTTCCTAGAATTCAACTTCAGCGGGGAACAAGTAGAAGTAGCAATCGAAGAGACAGTGAAGACGGTGACGGTGCTCCACTGGAAGAAAATAAACAGGTATAGATGAGCGAAAAATGTTTGACCATTAATTGCGTGGCGGCTGGGTAGACGTTGTATGTAAAAGGTGGAGGTTTCTTTCTCCGTACTTCTGTGTGGGGCTTAGTCAGCTTCAGGTTTAGTGTCAGCAATATGATGTATTTTCTGATGAATTCCAGGAATATCGTTACTTGTAAAATTGTACATCGTGTGCTTTTATTGTTTAGTACATGTCTGAAAAACATATAGAATACTGCAGAACTTAACCGCGGCAGATTTACTCCAGTCGGTGGTGCGCTTAACTGCGGAGTGGGAGGTCTTGGGTTTGATTCCCGGGGCTGGTCCAATACTCTGGGTCTTTCACTGAGAAATTAAGGTACCTCATTTCTCTTGTAGGCGGCTAAGCCTTCACGTGGTCAGGATGACCACGTAAAATGGCGTTACCGTCTCCAGTAGGAGACGTAAAATAGTGTCCGCAATTAGTACTTTCGTGCTAAATACATGGACTCTCAAATAAAGTGCTTTTTTTAAATCTCCAGATTGCAAGTAAACAGCGCCTGTCAGCAAAACAAAGAAGGTATCATCCCTGCCACGTACACTGTTTATTTTTGTAGAAAACGCCATTTTAAAACAGAGAGCTTTCTTGCTGGCTACCAAATGAGCGCCGGCTGATAGTCGAGCCCGACGTCACAGATCCTATTGCAGGCTCTTAGGGCCTGTTTGCATGTAGCCTGTTCCAGGCTCCGAGATGGTGGTGAAAAGTCGTTCAGTAATAAGAAATGCTAAACACGCGCGAGGGTTGGGGAGGGACAGGGATTTTTCCCGCCGCCACCGCCCCCTTTCCCATGTCGTGCGCGTCTTATTTTCGCTTTGCTCGTTTTAGTACGTTCCCACTATACTATCTGAGAACCTGGCACAGGCTAGTTTGCATGGAGGTGGTGGACCCCAGATAGGTGAGGTAACATGTGGCGGGTCACCCCACCTATCCTAAGCGGGTTACCTCGCCTCGCTGGCCTCAGTTTTCACACGAGTCTTTACCCTTTCTGGCGCGCCCTAATTGAGAGATCATTTCGAACTAACTTCGAAACAGGGAAAGGGGATTATTAATTCGTCAGTCCTCGTTTGTGGTCCTTTCTGTTGTGTTTTATGTGGTGTAGGTTCTGTGCTACGTTTTGACTAGATGACGTTTTTTTTTCCGTTAGTATTGTGTTGAATGTTACATTTTATTCACTGAGTTAAATGTGTGACTCTTCATGTATATTTCAGTTTCGTCTCAATTCCCTGGCTCTTATAGGCTTCTTTTGTTTTTCTTAAAGAGACAACCGAAAGAATGCCAAACAAAGTGGAGGGGATTCTCTGGCGGAGGTTGACGATCAAGACGAGAACACTGAAGACCGACGAGGAGACGCACAGGAAAATAAGGTACGTCTGACATTGGTTCATCGAGAAAAGACGACTGGAAATACGTCTTTACGATTTGCAAGCCTTTCTCGTTCCACTTTACGGTGATTATTCGTTCACATCTGTCCACCCGAGTTTGATATTTATTCCATTTACGAACTTACCCAAACTATAGGCTGTTTACGATGTTCTTTTTCTACAGAAATCTAGTAAAGCAAGTCAACAGCAGCAGCAGCAACAACAACAACAACAACAACAACAAGCGAAGAGAGGAAAAAAGGTAGATATTAACTAGGCCTGCCTCAGGGAGCAGAACTGCAATTCTCGTGTTTCCAGTCAGTCACAATTTGAAGTGTTTCTCGCTTCTCGCTCATTAGCATTTTTTGCATGAAAAAATCATATTTTTGTGATTTGCAACACCTGCTAGCTTATTAGTTCGCACTGCATCGGAACTAGACTCTGACGAGACTCCAGTTGTATAGCAATTTCGGTTGTGCTTTCAAGTAGCGTACGTTATTTAGTGTCTTGTAATGTGAACTAAAATTGCTTTTCTGGTCTTTAACAGGCAAAACTTAAAAAGATTAAGGAAAAATATGGCGAACAGGATGAAGAAGAAAGACAGATGAAGATGGAAATATTGGCGGTAAAAACTTTTCTTTTTTTTCTATAGCTTGTTTCGAAGCTCCTTTTCTATTCCGGTTATAATCCCCCTCGGATATAAGCTCCTCCGTTTATAAGCCCTCCTGAAACCCCTTGCAAAGATATATAGGACCAGAGCTTATAAGCGGCAGTTTTACGTTGTTCATAAGCCCCCTCGGATATAAGCCCTCCTAAAACCCCATGCGACGATAGTATCAACCCAGGGCTTATAAGCGGCAGTTTACGATATTCATAATCTCCCTCGTTTATAAGCTCCCCGTTTATAAGCCCTCATAAAACCTCCCTACGAAGATATGTAGGACCAGAGCTTATAAGCGGCAGTTTACGGCATTCATAATCCCCCTCGGATACAGCTCCTCCGTTTATAAACCCTCCTAAAACCCCTTGGGAAAATAGTATAAGGCCAGGGCTTATAAGCGGCAGCTTATGATATTCATAATCCCCCTCGGATATAAGCTCCTCCGTTTGTAAGCCCTCCTAAACCCCTTGTGGAGATATATACATGTACGCCCAGTGCTTATGAGCTGCAGTTTACGGTGTTCTCAGTCGTTTCTCCTGACATATTCGTTTGTGTTGAAGTCTGCTGGTCCTGCAAAGGAGAGCAAAGCCGACAAAAGGAAGAAAGAAAAGAAGGGTAACAGAGCAGGAGGAGCCAACAGGCCGGTCAGCGGTAAAGGCAACAACAGAAACACGCAGTCAACCAGTGCTCAGTCAGAACAAAACAAGGGACTCTTAGATCCGGAAAATAACGGACAAGCTACGAAGGTGTTCGGCAAGACGAGCGAAAATGAACTAGACTTTCCAAATAATGCTGCCAGTGATCCGGGAAATAACGAACAAGCTACGGAGGTGCTTGGCAAGACGAGTGAAACTGAACGAGACTTTCCGGATCATGCTGCCAGTGCTAATCGCGAAAGTGGACCGAGTGAAAACAGCAATGAAAGTAAAATTAATGATTATGAAAGAACAAATGAAGACGAAGCGTCTTTAGGGAAACCTAGCCAGGATGGCGATGAAAAGAATCTTTCAAGCGCTGCAGAACATACAAAGAAGGAAAAAGACGATGCCGGGGTTGTGAAGACTGAAGGTACTGAATTGAGTTTTGCTGAACTGGGTTTTACGATTAATAATTTATATGACGGTAGGTTCGCCATCCATGTTTGCTTCTTTAAAAATAGGCACTAATTTCTCTTTATAATCTTGTGAGAAAGGTTTTAAAAGGTGGCTACTACATCATGTATTATGAGACAAGGAGAACATAAATATCGTGATATAGATCTACTGAGATCACCATTCGCGATAGAACATGAATTCTAGTTTGTGCGTGTTGTTCAAGAGCGTTTGTTTTAGTTTGCAATTGAGTATTTCTCTTCGTTTTGTAGGCGCCACTACTTCCCTTAATGAAAACGATCCTAATATGGTGAGTATACAGTCGTACGTGGTTCCTTGAATTTGATACGTCTTCGAACTCGTGAAGTCGCTTTTGTTCATGGCTTTTCCTTGTTTTTGATCTAATCTAGGTTGGTTCGGATGAGGAAGCAGAAGATCTGGCCACAAAGGTATGCATGCTGTTCTTTCCGTAATGTATGATAGGAGCTTCTCAAACTCATGGATAGTTCATATAGAGAAAAAATCTAACAAAAGAAATGCTTAAGTTTACTCCATGACATCCGATCTATTTTCGTACCTACCGAGAAATCAGTTCGGTACAACGAGGACAGGCTCCCTATGAAAGCCAACGCCGCCCCTCCAAGTTGTCGCTACTCGCGAGAACGCCAACGCGAAAGCTGGCATCAAACCACAACAAGAGAGCCCGCGTGTGACCAAAAATCCCCGCCCGGACACAAACGGTAAATGCAAGGTAACAGGAACCGGTATGATGGTAGCCTAAAAATTCTGTGCTGCGTCTCTTTTTGTAACCCACCTCTCGTGATGTAGGATTAATAACAACGCGTCTCGTGTTTAGTACTTGTTTAAGTCTTGATTATCTGCTGTTGATTTATACCATTTTTTTTCTTTTTGTAGGAATCCGTATCTCTCCTTGATTCTTTGACAGGTTGTCCCATTTCTGAAGATATTCTATTGTTTGCAGTTCCTGTCTGTGCACCATACACGGCTGTTCAAAATTTCAAGTAAGCCACTTGTTTTTTCCCCTGGATCTGCAGCGCACTTTTTCCCGATATGCTTCTTTTCGGAAAGTGGTCTCCCTTGTAGCTGGTAGAAGTAGCAGTGAAGCAAAGAAATCTCTCGAGGAGACGGGGAAGGGGCACGGGGAACCCTAACCCAAGGAAAAAATAACCCGGGGTTAGGGGAGAGTTACCGCCATCAACCGGAGGTGCAGAGGCCTTTTTTCCTGTTAACATGCTTTGGTGCTACCAAATTTGTATTCCTAAGTGTCTTTACCCTTATTAAGATGATCTGCCCGATCATTCGGGTAAAGCCACTGCCAAGCGTCAAATCCGGTTGGCGTGCATCGCCCAAAAACGTCTTTTCTTAACTAGGCACTGGAAGCCTGTTTTCCCTCTGTTATTTTTTAAGTTTGGCGTTTGTGGTTTTAATTTAGTTATTTACACGGGCGAATTCAACATACCGTTGAGGCTAATTATTTCCGCACTTCCTGGTCGTTTCATATGACTTTCTAGAAGAAACAGAAATTTCGTTCAACGCACTCAAACGCGTTAATTTGGGTTAAAATTATCTTAGTCATAGGTGCATTAACGGGGTGCCACCTCTTGGCCCCTTCACTGCAGGATACTTCACGACTACATTCATTACATGACACTCTCTCGATTCCAACAGGTATAAAGTAAAACTCACTCCAGGAACAGCTCGCAGAGGAAAAGGTAAGACGTCTGGCTCATAAAGTTACCAGAAACTAATTTCTCCTTTCAATTTCCCCGACTGAGGTTTTAAGCACCTTAAGGTGAAGAGAGACCAAAGCGGAAAAGAAAACAAGCAAACATACAAAGAAAAAAAACAGATCATTAGGCGAACAAAATATTTCTCCGTTCCTTATTGGTTTAAATCCTCGGCTAGTTCTTAATAACCAGCTATTGTTGAAGCCGGACCAACGACGATATTTTAAAATTCATACTAGGCTACGATGCGTAGGGGAATGAAACAAAAGAAATATATTATTCATTGTTTAACCTCAAGATTGATTATGTTGTTTTACTCCTTCAAGCCTCGGAGGCTTGGAATATTTTAGCCTGACAAAACAGCCAACATTCCGCGACGCCCCCACTGGTTTCCCCGCGAAATTACTTGTGAGAAATGAACGCAGAAATTCCATTCTGAAGAAGCGTCACTACCCAGATCTAGGTTATGCTTCTGATAGATCGTGCCGCGTGGGGAATTTCCTTCAACCAATCAGAAGCACTACCGAGATCTGGGTAGTGACGCGTAATCAGTATGGAATTTTTGCTTTTATTTCTCAGACGTCATTTCGCAGGGAAACCAGTGATGGCATCGCTAATTGTTGTCTGTTTTCTCAGGCTAGGAATATTTTGACTGAATGATAAATCAATTATTGAATTCGGCTTCCGTATGATATGAAGAATTATCCAGTAATCAGAGGGTGTTTTATGCCCTCGACAGTTAACACTTTACGGACCAATTTAGGTTGCTGGGGAACTGCCCACCTACCCCTCCCCTAAGCCATCATTTTGCCTTAAGTGAGAAGTAAGTGTTAATGTTAGCTTAGGGAAGGGGTAAGTTGGCAGTTTCCGTGCATAATGTCATCCTACCATACTCAGTTATATCGATTACAGTTAGATATCACCAACTAATTAAACATCTTCTTGCTATTTTTAGCGGCCAAAACTGCGTTGGGTACTTTCTTATTTTCAAAAGAAGCAACCCAGCTTGAAAAAGATTTGATCAAGAGTTTGAAGGTAAGAGATATAGTTAGCCCTTATCCGGAAAAAAAAAAAAAACAGCCGACATTTCGCGTCGTTACCACTGGTTTCCCCGCCAAAAGACCCTGCAAAACGAGCGCAGAAATTCCATACTAATACCGCGTCACTACCCAGATCTGAGTACTGCTTCTGATTGGTTGAAAATTTGCTTCATCCAATCAGAAGCACTACCTAAATCTCGATAGTGAGGTTTCATTAGTGAGCAATTTCTGCGCTCGTTTCTCATTCGCAACGACGATTTTGAGCCCATCACAGCGTTGCAATGTTGGAACAGTGTTACAACCATTCGAAACAATGTCGCAACAATGTTGTAATGCTGCGTTGCGCTAAAAATCGTCGTTGCGAACCGTCCCTTATAACATCACCTTAACGCGATTTCGATTTGGCAGTCACGTGCAATTTGTGTATATTTTGTTAGCTAAAATGTCTCAGAGGAAAGCAATCAGCTGGGTTCAGTCTATCAAAATCAAAGCGCAATCTTACTTGATTTTCATATCTCAAATAAAGACAATGCGTTCCAAATTTGATTTTGATGATAAATGAATCGTAATTGTTTTTGCCTACAAGTACAGTCACCTCTTTTTGCTTACCGTCAAGAGGAACGAATCGCAAAATGTCCGTAGCAGTGAACGATGAACAGAGGTGTCTTTATCTACAGGCTGTGTAGCCTGCGTAGCAGGCGCTTGGAAGTAGTGGGCACAAGAAAAAAAAGGCGCGCGAGAAGGAGATTGCGTGTCTCCCTCGCGCGCCCGCTCTCTCTGTCGCCCGCTACTTCCAAGCGCCTGCGACGCAGGCTACAGGCTGTGTGTTATAGAGATTTCTTTCAGAAACTGAAAAAAAAAAGGTGAATTTGTTATGTTCCTTTTTTTCTTTAGGACAACGACCTTTCACGCTATATTCCAGGAAAAGTAAAAGTTTCAGCGCCAAACCTACAGAAAAACAAGAAAAAATAAAAATGAAACAAATTATAATGTCAAGAAGAATGTAAGTCATTTTGTCCCAAAAAAATTAAAATAAATAATTCCTCTTAACTTTGTTCAATCTCTGTATCATTTGCCTTACTTTTGAAATGTTTCTAATTTTTTTATAACGCAAAATATATAAAGCCTTGGGAAAAAAGAAGAGTCAGTGTATGCTTGCTTAGAAGAAAGGATAATTTAACCTGGAGTTTAGCCTATATTTTTACTCCGCCTATATTTAGGAAGAAAAGAAAAACAAGAACTTCTTACTCAACTGGAAAGAACCGGTGTACTTTTCGTGTATGCTATATCATTCTGTCGCAAAGAAGTAGCAGGAATATTTTAGTACGACAACAGTGGCTTACAGTAGCCATCTTTCTCTGGAAGCAGTTGCAATCCTCCGTTAAATCATTTTTTGCTTACTTTTGTTGCTAGGAGACATTGTTGCAATTTTTCATGGATCGCTTTTTTAAGACCGAAACGAACCGTTGCGTTGGAAAACTTATAAAGCAAAACGTGTAATATTTTTTAAATTCCAGCTGCTTGGCTGTTAAAATATTCATGAACTTCGTTTAGAGGTTTTTAAAAGTATGTTTATGAATTTCAATTTAGATCCTGAGATGTAATTCGTTTTGAAGTGAAGCTTAATTTCGCCACCCCATTTTATACGCATTATGCTGTTATCTAGCGGTTTATTTTTCGGGCAAATACTAATGAGACATTTCAAAATATACTGGCAAAAATGAAAACTTTACCCCGTTCATTTCACGTTTGTTGCTTACTCGAGTGGAGATGAACAAACAATTTTGGGCGAAATCTCCATATTAAAATATTGTGCTAATTATGTTAAAATTTTGTCTGTCGTTTACGCCTTTTTTAAAATAAGTAACACTTCAGTCATCTGTTTTTTTCAGTCGAGCGAAATAACAAAATTTCTTTTTTCTTGGGTTTCGATTGGGTTACATCGGACGAAAACTAAGTGTTATGTATTGATGATGTATAGTGGGCTGATGTTTTGGCCACGAACTGTCAATACTGTTGAGGCTCGATCAAATGTTCAAATATTAAAAAAAACTCTTTTCCTAGTATTTAGACAAGGTCTGAATCATTATTATTGTAGTGTTTTCCTTGCTGTCGGCCAATTTCCGTCAGCGAAGAATTGAAATTTGACACAATGGTTTCCAATTCCTGCGGAAAACGTATTCAAGAAATTCAAATAGCAGATTGGGGACCTTCCTGCTTCCTCCATGGTATCGCCGCACTGCATAATTTGAAACAATAACATTGATCTTCACTGGTGTGCAAAGTTGATCCCTTAAATAACAGGCGTGACAGATTTTAAAAATTATGGCAACAGCAGATACGTGCATATTAACATTGCTTTTCACT
>BOPM01000534.1:210304-224067 GCA_022179025.1 Porites australiensis | reverse complement strand
TAAACATGGGTCCTGACAAATTAAAATGATATTTAAGAATTTGGCAAAATATGAAATTGCAGATCCTTGCCAGTGAACTGTACAAGAAAATAACAAACCAAATATTAAACAGCCCTCAGCATCTTTCTGGACTGAAATAATGATTTGCACTGTTTTACTGCAGAGTCCATGGAGGAGCTCATTATAGGTCCTCAAGTGTGCTCCTTGTACAAGAAATAAAAGAGATTCTGTGGGTACAGATCGTTTGAGGCACTTGTCAATTTTAAAAGTTGCAAAGATGTTGTTGTCGCCTATGAAGTGATTTAGTCTAGCCAAGCTGCAGGGGCACCCAACGACTGTTTTCTGTAAAATATCTGTTCGGAGAAGCAAATATTGCCTAGAATTTTCCATTACTTGAGGACGGCTAAAAATTTCTAGATGACCGTTACATTCAAGTACAAATTTCAAATCTTATCTAACATCTTCCCTACGATTTTCTGAAGTTTAATTTTAGCATATTATTTTCCAAGTTAGGCTATTTTTCGTAGAAAAAAGGAAACCTAAAATTTTCGGATTCAAAAATGTGATGGAGAGAGGAATTAGAAAATGTCTCACTTTCGTAATACGTCAAATTTCATCTAAAATTTTCGGGAAAATAATACTCAAGGCCTTGAAATTTCGAAAAGGATCAAGTTCCCCTAGGATGACCGAAGAGATACAAAGTTTACAGTGACACTTAGAGTGCTTTTCTAGAGATCTAAAAGTATTCTGGATAGGCTAAAAAGTGTTTTCAATGCATTTAGGAGGAAACCGTCGTTGGGTGCCCCTGAAGCTGTGACACTGGGTCTTTGACAGATCCTTCTCTTAACACAACCCTTGCTGCTCTCTTTTGATTCCTTTCAAGTTTCGCTCCTAGGGTAGACCCCACACTGCTCCAGCAGATATCACAATACTCCAAAATTTTGTAACCAGAAGATATGTTGCTGATGGGGACTGATATGCCCATAGTTAAGGTGTTCAGTGGAAGCAGGTTTTGATTTGTTAGTTTCAGGAACTTGCTGTTACAAGTTACAGTTAAAATTGAATATTAGCCAGATTGTCTGGTTCTTTATCTTTTCAATTATGGCATAGAATCGTATCAATTCAGAAGTATAGTTTGTTCTGCAGACCTCCACATTATACTTAGACTATTTATTTATTTATTTATAAATTATCTATTTAACAACCTGCTCTTCATTCACTTAAGACTAAAGTGTTTTGACTCAAACCCATACCATGATATTGGTGATCAAACAGCCCTGATCTGCCACATTCCTCTTCATGAGGGGACAGCTTTTTTCCCCCTAATTTTTATGTCATTATTATTGTTATTTTCATTCAAGACTGTAAACAACCAACCGGTAGAGAAAGTGAAAATCAGTAATAATGGTGCCCTTGCGACAGGGTCACGTAATCTCTGTGATGACATGTGGGGATCTGACGAATCTACATGTGGCTTTGACAAGGATGCAGATGGCAATGCAATATGGGATAGTCAGGTAAAACGGGGAGTACCTCACTCACTACATAATATGTCTGGAGTAGTGCATTATTTACTTTAGTATTCCATTTCTCTGTTACCAAAACTTTTTGCCACTGTAATAGGATTTGGTGATCAGGGAGGAGGGGTGGGGGGTCTGGGGGAAGGGGCGGTTGGGGAAGGGTGGCAATGGCACTCAAGAGAAGTTTAGCTGGAGGTGTGCCAAAGTACTGAGGTAGAATACGAGTAGTCCCCCATTTTTCCTCAGGGATAGTAGAGCGAGCAAAATGCGAGCGCGCGCGAAAATCACCCCACGCGAGAAAAGGTGACACACGGCTTTTCTCGCGTGGGGTGATTTTCACGCGCGCTCGCGTTTTGCTCACTCTACTATCCCTGACTAAAAATGGGGGACTACTCGTATTCTACCACACTGAGGCGTTCAAACCCTGACCCTGTTTACTTTCAGACAGACATAATGTCCATGTAGACCTCTCCTCACCAGCCTTCGCACTCTTAAATTAGTTGTGCAGTTTCCATGAGGAGATGATCAACTGTGAATTACAACAATACACAGAATAAAAATAACTAAATGATAAATGAGAGATACATCATGTGCTGATCCAAAAGACCCTGAAAACCATACCCTGGCTGAATAAGGGACTTTTTCATAGCCTTAAAATGCATCTGTTACCCCTTTGGGTCTTTTTACAGACCGAAATGACAGATTTCCCTGACCTTTCAAATACTTTACAGAGGCAGCAGAGTGTTGTGAAACGTGGGGGGGAGGGGGGGGGGGGTCATGTTCCATTCAGCCATACGCATACCCCTACTCAAATTTTCCAAAATGCCCTTGGCATTGATCGTTGGTACAAGCAACCTTGTAGACCCTTCTGCCCCTACTCCGCCGCCTGTGCTTCAACTAGTTAAGTCTCTACCTTTTCGGGCATAGCCTCCCGGCCCTGGAAACGTCGTAGTAGGGAGTGCCTCCCCCAGGGGGTTCAACCCGTTGACCGTTCAGTAATCATTACCAATTTTCTTGTTGTCAATGAAGGGATTTTGCTGCTGGTGCAGTGAACAGGACAAATGGCGAGGCTCGTTTGGGGATGAAACTCCTTTCAGTCGAGCAGGGCTTGCCTGCAAAGTTTTCACTAAGGCCCAGGCTGCAGCTCACTGCATGAAATTTGACGACTTGTGGTATGTAGGTTGTTTATCACCGCTAAGATAGATAGCTAGCAGAATAGAATTTAATAGAATACATTCTGAACGTGGGTGACTACACACACTGCCTAGGACATGTATTTTCTTGGAAGAGTAGGTATCGTCATAACCTGCCTGCCTTCCCTTATAACGCGCGTCTGGCGCTCCTCGCTCGCTTCACGCTTGTCTTCGCTCGTCTAAAAATAACGTGGGATCAGGTGGTCAGGCGATCCTTTTTTTCCCTTTTTTGGGGAGACCTAAAAAATGCGAAAAAATAACGACTGTTCTGCAGGCTAGTATGGTCAAAACACTACAAGTCACTGAGCGTAACTGAGTGCGAAGTGCAAAAAAGGAATTTTTGCTGGAGCGCTTTCCATTTGCTAGGAAGACCAGTTAAACTCAACTCAAAGAGTCCTAGTGATACTGCTAAATTCCACTGAAGATAGAATTTCAGCCGTAAAATTCGAGTTTTCAACCGAAAAATACCGTAGTTATTGGAAAAAACGCGTTAAAATAGACTGCAAGAGCCGCTGGACTTACTTGGTTCGACAAATGGTATATGCTGGATTATCCGAGCATTCCGGCTGGAGAGGAAAAGGAGGAATGCATTTTCAAAACCCTGAATTTCTATCAATTCCGGAAATGTTTAAACTCATGCAAACTAGGATATCAATGCGCACATCACGGAAGTTACTAAGAAGGCAGCTAAGAGGCTCTATTTTCTTGTTCAGCTAAAAAGAGCTCGTGTTCCACAGAAAGATTTATGCCTTTTTTCCATCACGCGCTACCAGCCTACCTTTTGCAAGAATTAGAACGCGTTCAGAAAAGAGCAATGCGAATCATATGTCCTGGTATAGAATATCAGCGAGCTGTAGCGCTTATGAGTTTACCAACGGTTGCGGAGCATCACCACAACATTTGCACGCGCACGTTTGAAAGCATAATGAGCGACCCGAACCACAAGTTAAGAAAGTTTTTGCCGCTTCCTAATGGTAGACGCTTCTTTTTCTATCGATGATTTTCTCTGTTTGTTAGTTTGTTAATATCTTATTTTACTTTCAGGTACACTGTAAATGAGCTGGGAAGATGGGAAATGGAGTTTGGGATTCATGTGAAAACGTATGATCAAGTGACGACAAAGGTGGGAAATATAACCAAACCTAAGTGGGTCCCTGGTGGGGAGATTGTCATTGGACCTCATGTACGGATGGGAAGAGGCAAGTACGGAAGGGTAAGTCAGTGATTGCCTTGCATTAGCCAGCTCCCAACCCTGGTGGACTTAATTCACTTTGCTAACCAAAGAATAGGCAACCGGTGGCACAAGCGCATTTGCGTGTTAACTAGGCGAATACATGATGTGATTTAACTTCAGGCCTCCTTGCTTTAGAGTTGAAAAATAGGAGTTTTATATAAAACTCTTATTTTTCAGTTCTAAAGCAAGATGATGCTTTCAGGTGGGGGAAAACGATTATCATCTTCTGGAAAGGTTTTAGGAAGGTTAAAAGCCTTTTTAAAGTTTGCAAATGTTTAAAAAGGTGTCTTTTTGGAAAATTTACAAGTTCTGGCCCCAGCTGTTGTAAAAGTGGATACCGCCATCCACCGGATAAATCTCTATCCACTGGATAGCGCATGCAATTGGTTTCCCTAATACTTATCCGTTGGATAGCCGTATCCAACTTTTGAACAACTGGGGCCTGAAAGTAAGTTCTTTTACCTGTCCTTGGGGTTTGAAACGGTTTTGGAAGGTTTAAAAATGGGGGTTTCGAAGGACTTGAATTGTTGTTGGAAGGTTTGAATCATTTGTTTAGCCTTGAAAAGCTGTTATTTCAACTCACTGTCAGTCTTTTGGTTCTCTACTGTCTTGATGTTAATAAAGAAGAGAGTAACAAGGATAGTGAAGTAATTCCAACTTCTTTTACAGCTTCTTGCAAGTTATATCGGCGAGTTCCAGACCCACAGGCAATTTCCAACCTTGACGGAAAAGTACCTTCTTATTCCATATGTCAGTGCTAAAATTGATCCCAAGACGCACCCTCAGGTGTTGGTAAGAAAAAGTGGATGCTTTACCATCTGTTTAACTAAATTTTTACAATAACTGAGCGATTTCTCCCGCCCTTATTGGTCGAGAGCTTAATGTTCGATAAGGGAGTGGCGCAACTTGTTTTTCTGTCGCGTGATTTTCCGAGGAACTTAAACGGGAATGGACGTCAAAACTGAACTGACAATAATGAATATTATTGTAAAAAACAAATCGACAACAATAATTTTACATGGACTGCACTCTTATCGACCATAGAAATGACGTCAAAATGTCCAAAACTCGCGAGTGGAACGACGCCGCCGCCGCAAAGTTGTGAACAAAAAACTATTTCTAGACTGTTCATAGTCCCCTATTTTTCCGTATTAAAGATCCTCGAAAAAGAGCGCTACATGCAGTACAGCCGGCCATATTATCTACTAACCCCGACGCCTGCCCTTAGGAACATCTGAAACCAATTAAACCAATTGCAAAAACGGTCAGCGACGATGAGTGTTTGACCTCGACGACCTTGAGGAAGAAGGCGAGCACTGTTCAAAGTCAGGGGCACCCAACGTCAATTTTCGGAAAATATCTGTTTGGAAGAAGATTTGAGATCTAGAATTTTCGGAACATTTGTTGTAAAATTTCTTGCTTACCTGCTTCTCTTAGGATTTTCGAACCCCCCCCAAAATGGTATAATTGCCCATTTTTAACGGATTTTTACGCTACAAAGGTCAGCAAGAATTTTCCCGAGCCTTTTTTCTGGCTGAAATTTTCGAAAAGGTAAGTTTTGATCCCTATAATTTTCAGATCACCAGACTTTCAGCTAGGAAAACCCAACAGATGAAAAATTTTTAGGGGATAAAAATATGCCTATATCTACCGTTTTAAATACAATAATACGTTTAACAATACTATGTTTAAGTTGTTTTGAACTATGTTCTCGTTGGGTACCAAAAAACCATTTCTTGTTTTAAAAATTCATCCTGCAGGGAGGACCAAGTGATTACATGATAATCGACAAACACGAAGTGAACTACAAACCGACCGGCCCTCATGAGTGTGACAAGATTGGCGTTACTTACACGGCCTTTAGGAATCAACAACCTGCAGGCTGCCATCAGAAAAAAGGATCGTAAGTTACTTTACGCGGATGGAAAGATATGAAATGGCCCGATAACGTTTCATAACAAAGCGCAAACAAACTACTAAAATTCTGGTCGTCTCTGTATTGTCCCGGATGTCTATTAACTGACTTTGTGACGCTTTGAAAAACCCGGTCTCATTTCCCGCGCTTTCTCGTGCTGACACGGGTGCCAGTGCGACAGCTTATATTTTCGCGTCGTATGAAATGTGATGAGATATAGAATATTAGGTATGTTAATGGTTTTGTTTTTGTTTCTTTTGTTTAGATGTCTAAATAATCAGCCTAAAACATATTTTCAAGAAGATACGGTAAGTCTCAAAAGATGTTATATTAGGTGTAGAGTAAAGAAACAAGAAGTGAATTTCTTGCCATCCCGCCAATGTTTTATATTAGTGTGGCCCTGGAGGAGATTTTTTATTCACCTTGCTCAACAATTTTGTCCCGCAGTTCACCGAGGCTAGTCTTGTTTCATGGGAGTGCTCAATTAATTGCTATTCTTGTGCCAACATTGAAAATTTCAACCAGTAAGCTCAGTGTTGTTCAAGGAGATTCTATTTCCTCTATCCGTCTAGTGACTCCTTATTTCATGTCATTGCTTTCTGCGTAAACTAATAAAATAGTATTTTGGGGTGGAAAGCCTAACAAAGATTTGAGGACAAATCAATTCGCCATTTTTGCCAAATCAGCCATTTTCGTCAAAGTTGCTATTATCGCCAAAATCGCCACTCTCCAAACAAGGGACCACTTTAGTATCCAGTTTGAATTGCTAGCCCTCTGGCTATTTTTCGCCATCCAAATTTGCCATTTTCGCCAAAATCACCACTCTCTACTGAGGGGCCACTTTTGGCATACAATTTGAATGTGCATTTCTGGACATAAGTGGAATTTTCAAAGTACTCTCTGTGTCCTCAGGCTCGTCGCACCCTTGGAGAGACCCCACGTCACTTTCCGGAGAGATATGGCAAGTTGGTTGGTGTTAAAAACCGTCCAAAGGGGGATGAGCAGGAGTTCATGCTGACATATGAGATAGACGAGGTTATGACGAGTTTGGTGACACTTCAGATTAGTGCTGATGACATCATCCTCATTTACAACAGGTTACAAAAAAAATTCCTCACTTTGACGCCAATAGCGGCAGTAGCCCCACAGATCTTAATTTCACTCACCAAAGGCGGTGTTTTTTAATTGACTCTCATAATACGCGTTCACAACGTCACTAGAACTAGTAGATATCGTTATCCACATGACAATTCACTATCCAGTGAATAAATAGTCGGAATATCCACTGGAAATAAATTTATCCGGTCGATTGCGCTATGCACCTTTTAAAAAACTGGGACTTGGACCCGGTTCCTGAAGGGTCAATTAGCGCTAATCCAGCCAGGATTAAGATTTTGTTCCAATTGTGTATTTACCGTCCTATGTGACCCTATGTTTTACTTAGAGTAGCATTTTCTGTTATCATTACTGTATCTCGGAGTAAAAGCACGACAATATTTTCTAAGCTCGAGTTGCATGATCTTAGACTGTAAGAAAACCTTGCTTAAAATTTGGTTTAATCCTGGGTTAAATATCTGAACAACCGCACGGTCAGAGTTTTTATGTCGTGACTCAGATTACGTAAGCACATCATATGATAAACGCACTGTGTGGATGATACCCGGGGGGGGGGGGGGGACTCCCCGGATATGAAAGGGGTGGGGATGCTCATCAAAAATTTTGAATTAAACCCCTAGAAGAGACCGATCTGGGCGTGGTGCAAGCTTTTTTTGACCCCTAAAAGACACTAAAAAAATATACATATCAAATATATATTTTTTCGGGTGCAACCCTAAATGAGACCTTCACGGCTAAATATGATGGCGTTTTGCCCAGAACACCCTAAGTGAGACCAAAATCCGAAATTTACACCCCTGAGCGAGACGACGAGCATCCCCACCCCTTTCACATGCGGAGTCCCCTCCCCCGGGGAGGATGACGATGTAAAAGAAGCTAAGAGAAAAAGGAACAAATAAACCTTGCATGACATGAGATAGCTCATTACTAACTGATTGTTTTCTCTGGCTTAGGGCTTCTGGTAAAATCCTGAAAGCTTATGCACAGGACTTTGAGGCTCTGTCGAAAGATGGTCACTTGTATGTTGTTGTTCAAAACACTGGTTACGTCACGGCGGACTTCTCAGTAAGTGAAACCACAGGACTCGCAAGTTCATAACAAGAACCGGCCGTGGACAGACAGACGGCCAGTTGATTCACACTTAGGATTTATAGCCTTATGGGCTTTATCCAGAGAGGAGGCGATTAAGAAAGAGAAACGTAATTTCAACATAATCACATGTCATGAACACTTATGGACTGAATGAATTGTTTCTTGTTTGCAGGTGGTGATATCAGAATGCTCTGGCGCGATAGGAAAATTTCGCGAAAAGGTTTTGTCTATAAATCCTCAGAAAACTCACTTATTCACGTTTGATATCCATGCGTATGATATGAAAGGAGGCAGTCACTATTGTGCTGGTAAGAAAGTGAAAGAATTAAAACGGTATTTTCCTTTCTCTCTATGGATTAAACGTCAAGAAGACTTGATCGTTAATATGGAAAATTGGACATCAACTACAGCGGCACCCAGCGACCGTTTTCCGTAAAATGTCTGTTCGTAGAAGCAACGGTTATCGAGAAATTTCCACTCTTTGAAAACGATTGCCCCTGACTTGCTGAGCACACCTTTATTACCTTTACGGGTTATATTTAACAATAGGCTGATTTAGCAACAGAACGGGAACGTCAGTTGACGACGGCGCAAGCAAATTAAACAACTGGATTGACCAATGGCAGAGCGGCAAATCGAGCACCGGAAGTCGTGTTTAGTCCTTTCCGCGCGCTTTTCCGTCGTCAACTGACATTCCCGATCTGTTGCTAAATCAGCCCGAATGGGCTATTGACTCAGAGGCCATGAGGGCGAGAGGAATAATTGTTTTAGTCAAATCCAACTAGTTGGTCAAAAATATCGAGACAAAACAACTTAAAGCAAGACTTTAATATTTTTTTGCCGCCAAAAATCTGGCGCTTTTCGCTACTAGTGGGCTATAACATATAGCCCAGGAGTAGCTTAACCAATCAGAACGCAGTATTGATAATAGTTGGATTTTACTAAATGATAGTATCTGCTTATCATTTAAGGTCTTTTTGTCGTCATTGCTCATGAAGGCTCTGCCAATTTCACCACTTTTCATTCTACTCGTATGTAGCACACTGTTCTGATATGACTTGAATATGGATCAAGTAAAGTCGAGAGTGACCTCGTCATCCGGCATGAATCACAATGAAGATCTCGCGTTTTTATGTTCATAATACCGGCCTTGTTTGTGGAATAAATTTCGAAGTAAATGTCTTCTTGACTGATAATTGATGACTATACTACTGCTAACATTGTTTGTTCGATTTACAGTAAAGCTGTTTGATGCTCGTCATAAAATGGTGGACAGCGCTAATGTCACCTTCACTACTTCAGCACCGTGTGTCTGTGCTGCAAGCTGCGGTTGTAGTGTGAGTAATTGGCAGACTAAGAAAAGATAACGCGACGACGACAGGGACAACTGCGCCCTCAGGTCTAGAAAAGGGGTCGACCAATGAATGGCAGAATGGCAAACTGATTGCCGCTAGTCGTGTTTAGTCCTTTTCGATCGCTTGCGCGTTCTAATTTGACTTTGAGTTGTCTTTGCTAAAAATGACTGTTCTCCTGGACGGCAAAGTGCATAGTTAGCCCTTTACTGTTTACAGCTCCGTCCCGCCTTTTTACGTGGTTTTATTTAATGGGAGCGCGAAATGATGCGATTGTCTCAAAGCTCTCAGTCACCTGACCTGATTTGCGGTCGAGGATCATTTGCGGTCTATTTGGGGATCATTTGCGGCCGGGAATTAGACCAAATCGGTCTGTAATCATACGAGTGATGAACAGAATCGGACAAGTGGGTAGCGGGAGTCTGATTTGTTTAATCACGAGTATGATTACGAAGTCCTGTTAACAATAAGTCATAAGTCATCATTGCAATAAATCATAAGTACCATTACCATTTCCAGAAAATAAAGTTGCTTTATCAAAAATTAGGGAAAATAACACTGGCAGAGGCACTGCTCAATTATACAAATTCGTCCATTTTGGAAAATCCCAGTTTGGTCGGGTAAGTGGTTATTGTGAAAAAGTCTGATTGGTGGATTTAGCTGAGTGCACTAAATATGATTGGCTGATAACTGTCCGATTACAGCCAACTGTCCGATTACAAGGCCAATTACAACTCTACGCAATAATTGGAGGCAAATTTTTGGAAAGTTTAGTAGTTATGATTATTTCAGTGTTAACGTTTTTTTTTTCTCCTAGTGTTACGAGAGCGGATTCAAATGCGTAGAACGAGACGACAGAGATTGGGACGAGGAAAAACCAACTGATAGTGGCCTGGACTTGACCGGCGCTGTTGACATCTGGACAAAAATTAAAAACTATGCCAAAAAAATCGGCAAAATATTCAAGTTTTTCACTTCTCCTGGTGGTATCGCAAGCATTGTGGGAATACTGGTGGGTCTAGGTGCTCTCAAGGCCTTTATGGGCCTCAGGCGAAAGGGGGCCGCCGTGGCACGGTTTGGAATGGGCGGGGTCAAGAAGGGAAAGCATGAGAAGAGAGATAACACTGGTCAGATTATCATGGTGGAGTATAATGAACAAGGAGAAGAAATTGATCCTGAGACGTGAGTATAAAGTTAACTGTATTTTTCTTGATCATGTCTCCATTCTGGAACGGTCTAATTTGTTACTGAGTATGCTGAAAGTAGGATTGAGTGGACACTCCTGGAATCCTTGCAGGGGTCGAGGAACCATCTTGATACTGGTTCTTTTTGTACAGAAAACGTGGAAAGAAAAGTTAGACTTACGTCCGCTCAGTATAGGTTCCCCTTAAGAGGGGTTTAATAATTTTTTTTATATCACCATGCCAGTCACACTATTATAGAAAGTCAGCTTTATCTTTTTTATGGAGTTTTTCGCCTTTATCTTTGTAGCAAAGAAGTTACTAAGCCACGGAACAAGGCCAAGGAGTTTCTCTTCAACTTGGTTTTCTTCCTTTTTCTTCCTTTGTTGCTGTCATTTAAACTCTGCAAGGCGATTGTCAAATGCTGCTGTAGAAAAAAGCCAGCATCGAAAGAGGAAACAGAAGCCAAGGAGGGAGACAAGGAGGAAGACGAAATACAAGGCCCAGAGGTAGAGATTTTTAAGGAGAGGGATATCCTGAAAGATGGGAGTCCACCCCGCCCAAGCAGCCAAGTCAGCAGTGAACAAAACGTGACAGGAGTCAAGAGAAGTCATAGTAGTGACAGTAGCAGGGGTAGTTTAGTCATAAAGAAAAGCAAACATGGAAGTGAAGATGAAGGTCTAATGACTGAAAATAGACGAGCTTCATCGAGTAGGCGAATTAGCTGGGCGAGGATGGAGGACAAAACACCATCGCAAGACGACGGAGAGGCGTCAATGCAGAAGAATGAGCCATCGGTAATTATCAAAAATTAATCTTCACTCGCTCATACTTTAATCTCATCGCGCCTATCAGCCTTCTTCACTTGCGTTCATTCTAGGGGTTTGGCCTTTTTTAGTTGGAACGGAAACCCTGTCGGGGGCGAAAGAACCGTAGCTATATAAAGAAACGAAAGGGAAGTAGTATATAGCGTCGGAATAAACTTTTTTGGCGGAATAAATTAACTTTGGCCACTTCAAAAATTTTTGTCTTAGTCTGTGTCATGAAGAGAAGAGAATCAATAAGCGGGCAGGAGTATTACAATAACGTGGAAACTTGCATGATGTATTATTTATTAATTGTATGACTGAATCCGCGATGGCTAAGATGAAACGAATTCTGTGTTCTGATTGCAGCGTGCAAAGGAAGTAGTGTCCAATAGCCCAGGGCTAGTGGATTTTGCTATCGGGCTAGTGAATTCTGTTCTTAACTTGCCCGACGGGCAAGTGATGTTTTTTGAGAAATTCGAATAACAGAAGAACTGTGAAATAAATTCTGCTCATCAAAAAGCTTTTGGGGTTAGTTGAAATGACGTCTGGGCTAGTAAATGCTAGCTTCAGCTTGCCCGGATGGCAAGCTGTAAAACTGATTGTCTTTGCACCCTGTCTGATTGGCTACCTGAGCGGGCAAGAAAGGCCTATGTTTCCCGCTCGGGATTTCCCGCGTTGGTCCCGCAAGAAAAAAGTTCTCTTTTTGGCCATACAGTATATTATTTATTGACCAGGCTTGTTTGGTCAAGATAGCTGGATATTGGCCTGTTTTTTTTTCGTTTTTATTAACTTCGACTTCGTGTCCCTCAACAAAAGTGCAAAAGTGAATTTGGCCGATATCCAGTCATGTTGACCTCACGCTTGGTCAATAAATAAAATGTAACGCCTCAGTGATATATGAGTAGCATTCCAGTTAGCGCGCAACGAGTTTGTCCCCTTAATCCTATACAATATCCAAAAAGGGGTAAATTGGTCCCTGCTATACTACTAAGGGAGGTAGGAAGCTATAAGGCAAGGGCGCGACCTGAAGCAAACTACGACTAGCCTTCGACAACCATTCCCAAACTAACCAAAATCAACATATAACATATCACATTCGCTTCAAGCTGAATTTGTCATTTCTATTGCAGCCACCAGAAGACATTAAACCGCTGACTGACACAGTTGTTTATCATCAGTTTTACGACACAGATGCTGTAGCTAGTGAACTCGAGGTAAAAGACAAAATATATGGGAATTAACTTGCATAATTAATTCTTAGGAAACTATGAAACGTTTTTTCTAAAATGTGGCTTAGCTATATAGGAAAGTTGCATTCGGGGTCTTATCTAAGGTATTTGAGGGGTAGAAGCTTCCCCCCCCCCCCCCAAAAAAAAAATACTCAGGTTTTGTTCAAATGTTTAATTTCCAGGTTTGGTTGGGGAAACTGTGAATGCACAGCACAGTAAATCAATTATATCACTAACTAATAACTTTGTTCTGTTCTAACTGTTGGGTTTTTGTTTGCTCTCTATTAGAGCCCTGGGGAGCAGTTTAGCTTAGCTGGTAAGATATCCTGTATACCGCGTCCTACAGGCATTCAATATCGATTTGATCTGCTGATGGCCTTACAGGTAAGAAAGCGCCTTATTCAAATGTTACTGAATCAAAAAACTAAACAGGTTAAAGGTTGAAAACTGACAAAAACTAAGTATGACCAGGATTCTGGTGGATGTTGTGAAGTGACGATATCGTGAAAATGACTCTTTTTTTTTCAGATTTGTGGTAACGTGGAAGGACAGCAGGTGTTACTGAACACACCGAGAACCCTTGAACCTTATCTATTCTCCAAACTGATGACAGTGCGAGAAATACGAGAACGAATTACTTTACAACCACAAGCGCCTTGCCTAAACCTCAAATAATAAAACATCAAAGAATTTTCGTTAATCGTTGTTGTGTCATTTGTTTGCTTCACTCTGGATAGTGATCCTACTGAATACTGAAAACAAGTGCAGTGGTCGGCGATACGTTGAGCATGGCTGATCCCCTCGGAATAGCCTGTTTCAGACTCCAACATGTCCTCTTCCCCAGGTCACGCGCTTCCTTTTTCGCGACCTCCCTACTATCTGACAGCCTGCGGCAGGCTAATGCACCGGGAACAGTGTGAAAAAAGAGCGTGACCTCCATGCCTTTCGCTTGATTTGCACTTCACATTTTCTCAGCGTCCGTCCGCAAACCATGAATTTGGCACAAATCAACGATGTTTTTTGAGTGTACACTACTAAGGCAAACAGCAAAGGCGGGAGTTTTTCACATAGAGGCAAACTTTGGAGCTTTTGGTTTGGGCTAGGAACCTTTTAATCCAGTCT
>BOPM01000534.1:193157-210294 GCA_022179025.1 Porites australiensis | reverse complement strand
GGGTGGGGGGGGGGGGGGGGGGGGGGGGCACAAACAGTGTATTGCGGAGAATGAAAACGCAATATATTCTCGCGACCGTGAGAACCTATACTTTTTGCAAAGACAAACTTATAGATAATACGAGAAAGAAGCTCTTTCGGCACTGAGATTTTTTAAAACGGTTCAAACTCTTAACAATCACGTCCAGTTGTGACACCGCTCCCCCTTCAATAGGGAGCTTTGGCATCGACGACGGCAACTGCAGCGAAAACGTCAGTTTTAAAATGAATTCCCGTTTTTTCAATCTTTGTCGCGTTTATTCCAATTTGCTGAAAATGGCAAGTGTAGGCGAATTTCCCTGGGGTTGATTTCTTGAGGACCGCACTCAAGTTTAAAGAGAGAAAAAGACATTCGTCGTCGCTTGTTTATGTCCTCCATAAAACTTACAATTACGCATTTTCACGTCGCAGTCGTGCAAGGACGGTAAAGAAATGTACAAAAAAGCGTGATGCACGTGCAAAGTTGTTGTTTTGCGTAATAAAGCTATTGCTTTTCTGACGTCCTATTTGCCGTCGCCGTCCTCGTTGCTAAAGCTCCCTATTAACTGGAAGGAGGTTGTTCCGCTGTTGAATCATGTGTGTAAACAAGGCAGGCCAATAAATGCATACAGAAAGAAATTCCTAGCATGACAATTTTTAACCTACCTTAAGTATGATGGTTTTTATTGTGAGGTAAAATCCGGGCTTCATCTGCAGTGACGAGCACAGCTGTTGAGCAAAGAAAGAAAAGTTCAAAGTTGACCCATCCGTAATCGTCAATGGAAGTAGACCAAACGTTTCAAGCTCTGAAAAAGATTTTTTCGTCCTGTGCACGAGGGAACGGTTTGCGTAGATTTCGGTCGAAACTCTGAATCACAGCAAAAGCAATGAAAATCTGATGATAATTGACGCACATTTCATCTTCTGAACTCAACTAGTCTGCGTGCAGACGTCTCCTATTTCCTTTTTTGCACGCGGAAAAGAGACGTTTGTGTAACGCCGTCGCTAATCGTTTTCCGTTCTCGTTTCTAGGGTATTCAATTTTGAATAAATTATGAAACAATAACCACTTCCGCATGTAACAAGGTAATTAGGAGACGCCTGCAAGCAGGCTACAACTCAACGTAAAGACGGTACTGGTGCAACCTTTTACAACACCCGTCGTTTGAGCAAGTGAAAGTAGATAGTCGGCACACATAGCGTCTTCGACTAGAAGAGGGTCACAAAACTGTCGGTTGAAAAACATCTTGAAATCATAACAAATTTAACAAAAAAAAACTACAACAGAATGGTCTAATAGCTGTTTAAAGTTTTTAGAGTAAACTGACCTGTCTCTCGACCGGTGATAGTAGCTTGTAGGTGGCACAATTTTTTATTTGGTCTGCAAACGTCGGTGAGGACAGCGAACAGTCTGCAAAGATGTTATAGTACCTGCTCAGTTAGTCGGTAATTTACGAAGCACAAGAGGCATAAACAGGGCCGGTGGGGTGGGATTAATAGCATCAGTAGCTTTTAGAGCGCTTTTCAATTGAGTGTCGAAAACCAAAACCAAAGTAATCACAACGGCCAATCAGAGTAAAGGAAATTATCAGAGGGAGCCAATGGCAACTTGAAGTAAACGCGTGTAACCGGCCTGTAGTGCGGGAAAACGCGAGTGACCAAGGAGCGATTGGTTTTAGTTTACATCTGATTGGCTGAGAGGGTGGCGCGAGTTTTCTAGACCAATCAAACAGCACAGTAAAGCAAAACCAATTCAATCCTGGATTACTTTCAACACTCAATTGAAAATTGCTCTATTACAGTAAACAGACACCTTTAGATGCTAAGACGAGAATGACTACTAGTTCTCAATATTAAGTAGTGCTCGTGCGTGTACCAGCGTCATTGTGGCGGGAAAACGTGATTATCATCGTCCTTCCACTACGAGTTTTAGATTTAGTTTTAATCGCGTTATTAGGTAGTGACGTTACGCCGTTGACCTTGTCTCGTCAATACCCTTCCCAACCTCGTTCCCAGGTTCTTTCTTCTTCCAGTCCTCACCCTAGGAACGAGGCTCTGCCCTTCCTTTCGAATCCATGGTCGAAGTAAAAGAACTCGCATTACCCTTGAAAAAGTAGGGGAAGTATACTACAGTCAAGTGGCAACTGACTTGACTGGGGTTGTGTGGGGAAGAGACTGCTAAGGGTCCACAGTGATTACGGGCACAAGTTAATGCCATGTTACTGCTAAGTCTGGCGAAGCGAAAAAAACTAGAATGAAGTAAAACTTGTTGTGGGTTTTAAGACGTGCGCTGTACCTTTTTCTTCTTTATCCTCTGAAACAGGTCTGCAAAAAATGAAAGATAGGCGTTAATGAAGTATGGCTTTCAATTCGAAAACTTGAAAAGAAAACAAAGTCCATCATCGGATACAAACTCAATACTGAATCCGATCTTTTACAAACTTTAAAATGTAATATTAATTTCACTCTAGACTACAGCACAAAAATTAATACAAGATGATTAGAGAAAAGTTACAATGAGAAAACATCGAACTAAGAAGTGTCAGTTTCTATGGCAAAGTTTAAGGTTGTGCTTTACGCTATTTGCATACTTTTTTGCTCGAAAAGAGAGTAAAAAAAATCAACGACATTTTGTCCCTGATTTTTTTCCTCCTCGCCCTATTAAACGTTCATGTGCAACTGCGCATGAGGCCCGATCTGTGTTCGATGTTGAGTAGAGTTACGCTGTGAGACTGTTTGGGGCAGCAAATTTGAGCCAGTTTTCCCGCGTAACCTTGTTATGGCCGATAGGTGGAGTGATAGCGTCCTTGAAAACGGTCGCATAGTGTAATTAGAGCCAGTCTCACAAACTCACGCACAACGTCAAAATGGGTGTCTAATACCCCTCTCGGAGCCAACCCAAGGGTTATAGTGCGTTACAAATCAAACCAATCTTTAGAATAAACGCGTCGCGAACTGTTACTCGTATCAAAAATCGGCCCTTTTCCTGGCGATCATTTATGTAACTGAAACTAAACGGCCTTGTCAAAACTTTAAACAAAAGATACTCACTCGTTCTTCTTTCCCATTGAAACATTTGTTCTCCTTGGCTGTGTACCACCCTGAAAAAAGGAAACAAACAAAGCCCGGTTATACAGTAAACAGTCATCTCTGAAACATTGATCAGTAGCGACTATGAGAGAGTTCAAATACCTACCACCATTTTTCTTTTATTTTCCTTCCGTCTTTCTCGTCGTAGCCTCTGTTCATCATATTCTTGACACTCTAAAACGCAAAAAAAAGCTTGTTTAGCAAGTTCGTCAACTGTACTGCAAGACAGCTCAGCGTTCATTCCGCCTGGATAAGATTAACTTCACAGCTCCTTGTCTCATGGCCGCAACTTGTCTCCCTTCGTTAACCGTGATCCAAAATTATAAGTAAGACGCTATGCTAGCCTAATTCTGGTTCGCTTTCAACAGGCTAACGGGATGTATACAGACGACAGCCAAGTAGAATTTACAGCACCCACGTCACAGCAAATATTGCATAAAACACAGCGTAAGTCGAATACTTTGCTCAATGCCACAGCTTAGTGTTGAAAAATATGATACCACTTTCAAATTCGCTAAGACGCATTGTAGTAGTCTATAAATACCTGAAAGTTTTGTAATCCCGTTTTTTCTGTATCTAATCAGGTCCTTTATTCTTGTTCTCAGCTCTTTTTCTCCTGCGAATAAATGAACGACATTTTCAATGCATCTCGTACAAAGTACAACAACTGACGAAAACTACTTTTTGTGTTCCCTGCTGGAGAGGGGACCACCAACGCCTTTATTTAAAGAGGGTAAACACGTGACAGTTGTGAAAAAACTGATATACTTGTGGCCCTCTAACGCTCACAAAGGTTTAGCCATTTGCAGGGCAAAGGCAGTAACTTTTTCCCAGCGCAACCATTTTAAGACCCTGGACCAAGTTTTTCAAAAGACAAATAGTGCAAATCTAGGATTAGTTACCATGGCAACTTGCACTTAACCCAGGATTACCGCTTACCTACGCTTCGAGCAACTTGGCCTGGAGTGTTGGTCTCGCCAAGCGAACGGAACCCGCGATCCTTTCCTCTGCAGACCACCGACAGAATGGTATTTTAGGCTGGAATCTTTACTTTCTTCAACAGTGGAGTCCTTTAGGTTCCAAGACGAGGACGACTACTCGGACGAGATCAGTTTTAATACGAAGTAGTGCGCGGCGTGAGCCAGCGTCATGTTGGCGGGAAAACGCGAAAGCCGTAGTCATTCTACTACGGGCTTTAACGAGAATTTCGTAGTGAGCGGCGGAAACAAGTTACCAAATGTTTAGAAGTTTTATCATTTGCGATTAGTAGAGGACTCAACCACCTTCAATTAAAAAACCCATGCAAACTTTTCTACAGAAGAAAAGGTAAAGTGAAGGTTTCTGGGGTGTCTCAGTACTTTCTGAGAATATGCGAAACAACTTTTAAACTCAAATTTCATCCTCGTAGTTGCCCTCGTCATTTAATAAAGGTCTTTAGAATTTACGGAATACCTTAATCAGTTTCTTAACATTTGCCAGTCATTTCTCCTGTGACATAAAAATTCTCTCAATGAAAATGTCTCACATGTCTCAATAAACCAAATAACTTACTTAAATGGCCATTTAAGAATTCCTCCCAATCGCCATGACTTTTCAATCTTGCAAACACTCTAGCAGCATCCCGAAACTCTCTGTAAACAACATAACACGTTTAGCTTCACGAAATCAGAGGATGTTGTTGGATATTGTGTGGTCTCGAGGGACACTATAATGCATTTACCGTGTTCATGCCAATGCTTGGGGAAGTAAATTGATTGACATTCGATTTTCTCATTTTCTAAAACAAGCACTCCCAATGGCATAAACGACGTGACGTAACTATTTTACTCTACGTTGCCGCGCCCGCTGCGACGGCCATGAGAACGTCACATAAAAAGTGAAGTCGCGCGCGCTGCTTGAAACTATATCGCGCTTATTCCATGTCGTTCAGTTTGTCAAATGCTGGCAAAGGTTTCTGGAGTTGAATTCTAAAGAGTGCATCGAAGTTCAGGAAAAGAAACAGAAAGTCGTTGTCTTGTGTTTTCGCCCTCCACAAAACGTGAAATTAGGCACTTCCACGTCGTAGTCGCGCAGTGACGGCAAAGAAAAAAAACGCGTGATGCATATATTACACCTAGCGCTTTTTTGAGACCGCAGCGAAGGTTTCTAAAAATGGTACTTAGAAAAATGAATTTTCACAGGCATTGAGAGGGCGTCTAATAAATTAATTTCACAAATTATTTGTGAAATAGTAACTAACCTGTCTTCCTTGCTGTATTTTCTGCGAAGTGCTGCATAGGAACAAGTTAATAACAATAATTATTTTATATTTAGAAACAAATAAAAATCGGTAAATATTTCATAATTCTTAAATTTCCAAAAGCAATAATAATAACTCCAGGAAAAAAAACTGACCTATTATCCGATGTTTACTGGCAATAAGTCCATGCTGTCTTGCAATGCTACAAAAAGAACACAAAGTATACCTCAGTTATCCTACAATATTCTTTGTAGTTACCGAAATAGAGGGTACTTATTGTTCAGCAACCTCAGGAGATTCAATGAGATTGCAGTAGGCAGCTGTGTAAGGTATAAAAGGTGACTGAGATCTTCAAATTGGGGCTGTACTCCTTTAAGACGGTCTTTGGGGGGAAAACCCCACCCACCCCCCCACCCCACCCCACCCTGCTCCTCCCACCCAGAACATAGATAAATCAAGAGGTTAAAAAAATGCAATCCTCATTATTCCTAACATGAGAAAACAGCCAACATTTCGAGATGCCACCACTGGTTTCCCCGTGAAATGACATCTGAGAAACGAGTGCAGAAATTCCATACAGATGACATGTCATTACCCAGATCTGGGTAATGACATGTCATCAGCATTGAATTTCTGAGCTCGTTTCTCAGACGTCATTTAGCTAGAAAACCAGTGGTGGCATCACAAACTGTTGGCTGTCTTGTTACGCTAAGCATCCCAAGCATAAAATTGAGTAAAATACTAACAACTTCATCATATAGAAACTTACTTTTTCCTATGTTGTCTTTCTTTAAGTCTTCGTAAGTACATGTCTATAATTCCTAGTTTCAAGTCTATAAAACAAAAAAATAAATAAAGATGGGATGTTAAGTACAGTAGAGATAAATCCTGAAACGTCATCACTATGAGAACAAAATCTCTAACTCCTAACCTGTTTCCACATCCTCATCATCATAACTGAACTGCAACCCGCTGACAAGAGTTTCAGCATCATTGTCGTATTCCTACAAAAGACACATCCTGGATTATTTCACGCAAAGATATCTACCACCTTTCTAAATAGATAAATGAATTACCGGTAATAATAAAATTATTAATAAAAACACATCTATTTTTTTACTTTAGAAATGTAGACATATGAGTCAGGCCCAAATGTTCACATCAGCAAGACAAAGTAACTGTAGTACAGTACAGTACAACATCATTTTATGGGTGACTGCCACAGGCACTCATAAGTGAATAGAGAAGATGTCATTTCAAGCACTAGCGCTTCATCATGTCGGCTTCTTCTTCGAGTTATTTCGTAAGTAGGTGGAGCATGATCACCTGGGTGGGTGTAATACTGAATAGGACTTTTGTTGACTCTGAATTCTGTTTAGAAAACAAACCTGTGTGGTATGTATCTTCAGAGTTATAGTAAGTTGTATGATATATTAAACCAAATCTTTGTATTTCGCTTCCCCACCAATGCAACTCACACAGTTTCTTTAGAATCATAGACCCAATTCATAGCTCCCTAGTCCCATATGTGACCACCTATCTAAAATCAGTTGTAATAGTCAACCTCTCATAACAGACCACTTACTAAATAATCACCAAATTTTGGAAACTTGGTTGGTCACAGGAGGTTAAAGTTAATTCACTGGAACTAAATAACTACTAAAATTTAATATTTCGCTATTTATGTTAAGGTCAGTGAGTAATGACTAAGTCACCATAATTATGTAATTAAGTTGATTTGTGTTTGGTTACCTTTTCAAAGTCATCTCTTAATGGCATATATCCTAACTCTTGCTGCTCTGTAACACTCATCTCAACAGGTTCAGGAGGGTGCAACAATGTTGGAGATAGTACTTCTACAGAACACAATCACGACTAAACTTTATTTACCTTTTCAGGGAACCTTTATTTACCAGAGCTGTATGCTGCTTAATTA
Source organism: Porites australiensis (assembly GCA_022179025.1). NCBI lineage: Eukaryota > Metazoa > Cnidaria > Anthozoa > Scleractinia > Poritidae > Porites > Porites australiensis. The sequence continues at coordinate 203,012 of BOPM01000534.1, read as the reverse complement.
TTTCAAAGAGCTGACCAATTCCAAAAAGTTGAATACCCAGTTGTTGTACATTAATAAGTAGAAAATGTTAATCACTCATTCATTTTATTTAAGAGCTGAACCCTCCACAGTTTAAACTTTCATTGCAATAATCCTAGCCAGTAGTGCACCAATTTCCCATTTGTCTCAAAACAAACTTTACAGGCAAGCCAGGTCAAGCGTACCCCACAAGATTCCATAAATGAATTCCATCAATGAATCCATTGGTAATTTTATAGTTCAGATTAATCTCTGCATCCCTGCAGTTACGTAATGAGCAGTGAATTCACATGTAAGTTAGTTATGAAATTTCTACCAGCTCAGTTTTCTTGAATTTGATGTAAATGTCTTCAAAGCAATTTTGTCCTTTTAATGATTTTTCAAAAAAAATCTGACAGTATGTATAAGGGAACTTATTGTAAAAAATTCACTGCTTATTGCATCAGCAGAAATGCAGCTGCAGCAATGACTAATGGAGGGTACACTAGACCTGGTGTGACTGTAACAGGACCCTCTAAGGGATCATAATATGGCCCAGCTTAGATAATCGAGACAGTGATCTAATATGGCATTCAATAACAGATTTCCCAGGTGAAGGTTACCAACTTAAGGGAAAATGTACCAATTTTTAACAAAAAGACATAATTGGATGTTCATTGCAACCACAGATTGATTTTCTGATAAATTGTAAATTTGGTGACAAATTTTCAGAGAACTGGCCTCCAACTTTGTAAGAAAGGGCCTAAACTAACTGATCATGATAGTAAAAAAAAATGAAAAATATAAAATTCACAGAAAGAGTAACAACAGCCCCAAGAGATGTGGATCTTACCTTGGTCAGCAGAGGTATGATCCACTATCTTGTTCTTAAATGGTTCAACAGTTGCTAAACGTTAAGACAAACAACAACTACTTAAGGTCAAGATTAGGAAAAAAACAGAACAAGACATTCATGATTTTTTCGAAACTTTATGTTGTTATACAGCTGACTAGCTTGAGGTTTCACAAAAGAAATTTACTTTTTCAGTGTGGCAAAAGAATTAAATACAAACAATAATTTTTCATTTATTACCGTTTGTGCCAGATCAAGTCATACGTCATATCCCATACAATGTATTTGCCAACTTTGTTGCATGAAAGAGTAAGCTGTGGATCAAGATGCTTGCCTAAACAAGAAAGGTTTTTTTTTTGCAGTGTTGTCTTTTGCTGTCTTTATGAAATAACACTTACCTTGACCTACAACTCCTGAAATGAAGCGATCATTGTAATGTTCACTTGTTTCTGTCGAAAGACCAACATAAATTTCTTTAGTTGATGCTTAAATGTATTTTTAAAAAATGAGAATGCTACTGAAGAATTTCAGTGTCATCATGAGCAATGTCAGTGCACCAATGAACGTTTTTATAAGACACAGGACTGTTTTGCTTGAACAAAGTAAACCTTCATCAAATTCGAAATATTTTACAAGACAAAAGGTACTCAGGGCAGGTAATGGCTTATTTAATTGAATTATCACTACATCCATGCACCCTCAGTTTACACTATTTAATAACCTGGCAGACACAGCTACATTCTCTTTCTTCTCTTTACATGGCTTTGCATACATTACAAGTACTTGATTTTATTGAATATTTTGAGAATAGTTTTCTGGATATTCATTTCACTTAAATAAATACTCTGTTTAATGTTCTTGTATATATAAGTATCATAAGCATTCAGTTGAAAATATCAGAACAGATGTCAAAATCAGGATTTTTCCTATCCCAATCGCATATTAGTCAAAATTCAGGATTTTTCAACCAATATCAGGAGAATTCAGACAGGATTCAAGATCTTCTTACCTTTTCCTGTTTTGGTTCCAATATGATCAGCAACATCATCCCTGAAATGACAGACAAATTATGTTCTACTTGTAATAAAAGTATAAAACATAGAGTAAGAGATTTCCATCTTCTTAAATATACAGGAGCTGCAAAGCCTAATTTTATTAGCAGGCCATAAATACTGATGAAAGCACAAAAATCTCTCGTGTCCACTTACTATTCAAGCCTGAATGCGCCTTTCGCATCAGTTGATCACATGATCAACTTGAGGTAAACATGAAAACAGTTCACTTCTGTTCAAAACAATTTGCTAGGGCTGTACGCGCTGAAAGGGCATATTAAAATTAGGTGGTAACCTGTAAATTTTCAGCTGTATATCTCAAAAGTAGTGATTGCAAAAGAGAACTGTTTTCATGTTTACTGAAAGTTGATCACGAGATCAACTAATGAAAAAGGCCTATTCTTCAGACTCACAAATTACCTATTATAAAGCTCTTCAGATACATGTAACATTCAACAATGAGAAAAAGTTTAAACTTTTCAGCCACCAGAACCACATATATGTTACAGGTTAAAGTTTTTTAATAATTATAAATTTCCTTTGTCTCGTAGCCCTAAATCATAAATAATCAAAATAGCCAAAGATTACACTAATGGTAGCCAGAGAAAATCCCTGGACCCCAACCCTCAGTGACAGCCTTGTTTATTCTCAAAACAATATTTTTTGATCAAACAGTTATATTTTAAGCGGAAATTAGATGATGGTGAATCACTCTGAGGGTTTAAAACAAAGGTTCAACAAACCAGTTTCCAAAGCCGTGTTGCTCTATAGCATCTAAAAGTAAAACCTCTTCTTCAGCCGACCATTCTTCATGAAACAGAGGAAATGTACCTCCATCCTTGAGAACAAAAAAGCAAAGAACATGTATAAAATTCTCAGTTCTGAAACTTGACATTAACCTCTGAGTTCCAGAAACCCTCATCTTCAAAACGAGGCTAAGTGCAAAATTAAACCTGTCTTGTGATAATGAGTTTCATTTGTATGACTCTGAATAAAACTCAATTTATATCAATGGCTTCACACTTAGCCTCGCTTTGAAACAAAGGCTGTGGCAACTCAGAAATACACTGTACATAGCCTGTTAAGTCAACTTTCCCCTTATGGACATCTTGTGACCCAACATTAGAGTTTTATCACACTTACGGTATTCTGTTTATTATGGAACTCAATTGGTATCTTTGATATTAAGACAGAGTGGATCTATTTTCTTCCATTTTCTGGCATTGCCTTTTCAGATCATTATACGTTATTACTGGGAAACTGCCCACTTACCCCTCCCCTAAGCCAACATTTTACCCTAAGTGAGAAGTTAAGTGTTAATGTTGGCTTAGGGAGGGGTAGGTCGGCAGTTTCCCAGAAACGTATAATGATCCGACTTTTCCTTTTGTGTTAGATTTACGCTTTTTACTTTTTTTGTGTTACAATAAAATTCTCTGTTCTCTTTGTAAAAATTCACAAACCCCCTCCCAGGGTAAAACAAACACTTGATTAAAAATCCAGGTCTTAATCACAGTGTCTGCTGTGATCCATGAGACCCTTAGCAGTTAAGAGACCATTGATTAGGCTAGTGGTCTTTCCTCTGCAGAGGTTTGTTAGGGGTGTTATTGGCTTGTGGGGGGAGGGGAGGTTACACCATAGTAGTAGGCTAATGGAGATGTGCTGCTGGATGGGATCGCATTTTTGCGACTGGGTTGACTGTCAAGAGGTTGTATTTAACAATAGAGTTACTAGAATGGGGTCGTACATTTTGTGGATATTGGGGGTCAGAAAATTCATATAGGTAGGGATTTAAAAATGGGAAGATTTTAACTATATTAGGTTTAACAAATCTGTCAATTCATTTCAGGATGACTTAGTTAAAACACTTTATAAGGTAGATGTATTTTAAACAGAAAATGACTAAGTTGGGATCCCAAAAGGTTGGGAGAAGATTGGGTCTAATTGGTTATATAATTGGGTTGAGGTTCTGAGAGGCCACCGGCACAAACCCAGCAATAATTAACCCACGTAGCCCCTAGGAGTTATTGGATTTCCACTGCGCAAAGTGAGTCCAGTTCAAAAAAAGAGTATAGATCTGCCTTCAAAAATGACTGTGTGTATGTATTTGTATGGAACGGTGGGATCGGGAAAAGAACTCTTGTAAAATATTAAAAGCTTAACTGACACATCAGTACTATCAACTCTCGTGGATAATCCGGGAGACTCCAGAGTTTGGACCGTATCTCCCGATCTCAAGATTAGAGTATGAAATCTCCCGGATAATCAACAAAGTTTGCCATTTCTTGTAGACTTGACTATACGACCATAAAATTTTGAATATTTTGTGTTAAGAGTTTGAGTGATATTCAACATGGAAATGGTATGTTTTCTCGTAAACTCCGGAATGTCATTGAATTCAAACAATAATGTGGCTTGATATGAACTGTTTTATGGGGTATATACATCAATCAAGGTCAACAAGTATTTCTTTACACAAATGACATCATGTGCCGCGCGATATGACATCATCTATCATCCCTTACGTATCAATTCTCAATATTTGAACTAGACGAGGAGGGTTACAGCCCTGTGATACATGTTTGAAGGAAAAATGTCTCTTCAAAAAAAGTTGTTCAATAAAATTTCATTTTCCGTAAGATGCTAATCCTTTTCCTGTCTTAAACATCAAACTAACCTAGATGGGAAAACGACATGATATCTACGATCACGTGACCTACCATCAATTGATAATCATGGCCTCTTTTGTGTTTACCCATTTCTGCACCGCAAGCGAAACACTAAAACAAGATCCCAGCACAACCAGTTACAATAGGCTTAAAATCAATACAAAATAAGCAAAAAGTACTTAATAAAAATAATCTGATCTTACTTGAAGACACAAATCAAAATCAGTGCATTCTGCACATTTCACTCGGAGTGACGTGCAGTCCGCTTGGCAGTAATTACAGTGGTACTCTTCAACGCCTTAAAGAGAAAACAAAAATGAAAATTTTATCAACATAGAACGAAAAACAAGTTTTTGGCTCGTCATCAACCATCGCAATGTGATTTTTTTGCCATTACCTCCGCCCGCCATTTTGATCCTGAACAAAGAGTAGAATGAGTTATCCCAGAAGGCTTTGCGAGCTTTCGATCTCTGTACGCTGGAAGCCCCTCGCAAATCGGTAAGGAATTTCAGATCTTACAGGCAATTTTCTACTTTCTTTTACAAAAGAGGTGAAATCAGACTTGATTTTATCTTACATGTTAGATTTTGCTTGTGTGATTTTCAAATATTTTGCCTCGGTTTTCAGTTTTTGACGTACATTAATGGCAAAGGTCGGTGCGCAACTTGTTTAACCTCTGGCTGTTCCGTACTCTTGACTTGACCGCGGTCATGACTTAATTTATCTTGTTCCATAAAAACTGAAACAAGGAACATTTCCAATATCTAGCCATCTTGACCTAACGCTTGGTCAATATCGCATATGCGCAGGTCATAGCGGGCGCATTGATTTAGAGATTCGTAGAGAGTAATCATTTCACTTTACATCTCAATGTCCGTTCCCTGGAGTTGGGGGGAGGGGGCTACTAAACAAAGTTTTATACGGGGAGGCTCGGTCCCGAGCTCCGACCCCTTAGCCTTTTATATAACATTTTTTGGCGGAAAAGGCACCTCTTTCGTGTACTTTCCTTTGAGAAAATAGGCCGTCATAGAAAGTAGCCTCCCTCCCCCCCCCCCCACCCCCCGTTCTTTGTACTTCCACCACATGTAGCCAAAGCCTATAATATGAGTGTCGCCACTGTTGTGTAACCTTCACGATGTAATTTGTCTGGTTATGCATCTGTGGAACAGGAACTGCATTATGCGCCTTGACAAATTATCCTTTGTAATACTTTGTGAAAATTATGAGGCCATGTTATAAAAAGCCAGTGCTTATATGCCAGAGAAAACAGCATAGTGCCAAAAACACTTAACTGCCCATTCCACATTGAGGGGTGTAGCTACCTGTACACACGGTACGCATGTGCGTACCTGAAAAAGTCGTGCACAAAAATATATAAAAATAAGAAAAAAGTGGTAATGATTAAATAATAAAAAATAACAAGTTAATTCTAAAAAGCGAGCAAAGTATCTAAAGATAAGTTATTGTAAGAGCACAGTTTGCCTCAATTCATTCAACTCCGGTTGTTTCTTTCAAATAATTTTTTCTAAATCAAAAGACAGGCTTTTTTTATCCTCTCCACTCAAATGTCGGTTTCCAGAGAAACAAATTATTATTCATTAATGGACCAAATCTTTAATAACATATGATGGCAGGTGTTTTTACTTAAAACGTGTTCAGAATCCTAACTGTTTACGTACATGGGTTAATTCTGGGAGCAACAACGAAGGCAATGGTGATGGTGATGGCAATGAGCCCGATAAGTAAACTGAAAAACAACATATTGGGTATGATTCCCAAGACTCTGTAGGAAAGTTCACCTATATTTGCCATTTTAAGAGAGTTGATGGAAATAAATGGGGAAAAGTTAAAAAAAAAAACATGCATTCATTTTCGTCGCTAGGGACATTTTCCTTGAATTGCTGTGGCATCCTATATTCATGAAGGTGACAGTTCCATTTTTGTTTTACCGCAAACTCATATGATGAAATGCGGAGAATTATCCACATAAGTTGGACAAATTGTTTATACTACAAAACATTGCGAATTTACAAGGCATCAGATTCACTTTAGATTTCAGATTAAAAATCTATAGAGACTTGACCAAATTGGCACCTTTTCAATTTGGATTCACGCACTGCATCTGCTTAAAAACAACAAAATGAATTCAGTAACTAAATTATCTGGATTGCTGACTAATCCGGAAAAGTATTTAGCCTTGTTGTATGACAGATGATTGACAAGCATCAGTCAATTGCCCCAAACATGCAACAAAGTATTTTATAAGTTGCTAATGTCATTTCATATGGCTGTTTCCTCAGGCTAGATTTTCTCATGTTTTTAGATACATGTTTATGTATATAGTTTGCTGCACATGATTTTATACCAGCAATACTTTATTATAGGCCACATGATTGACTACTGCAGAATAAATATATTTATCAGTTATAATTATTTTTATTAGTAGTATTAATTATTATTAATAATTATTGTCATTGTTATTGCTATTGTTACTATTTTTACTGTTATCATTATATTATTAAATAAAAGAGGGTGGTCAGAAGCAAAGCATTGAATAAAGAAGGTACTGACATGGAACACTTATTTTATTTAGTTATCAGATACCCTACAGTACCTTCAAAATGACAACAATGTTTGACTACCTCAGCATGCATGACAAGAACATGTCCACTCTACGTGTGGGATCACCCAGTGCTGATCTACGTCTCAGGTGTGGTGACCTCATGCAAAAAGCAGCAATGGGGGTTCATAGGAAAGAAAATTATGCAAACATGTTCCAGTATGGCCCCCATGGTGGTTCATCAGCTTTCAAAACTGAACTCGCAAAGTTTCTCAGTCAGGAGTATAATACTAGAGTGGACAGTGAGGATATTTGGGTCAATGCTGGTGCAACGCAAGGTTTACAATGTATTGGAAACCTCCTGTTTCAGCCTGGTGATGTAGTATTTGTGGAAGAACCCACATATCATATTGCTCAATTAGTCCTAAAGAATGATCTTAGCATGAATGTGGTTGGTGTTCCGAGTGATCAAGATGGAATGATAGTTGATGAGTTTGAAAAGCTTTTGTCACAGTATAGTCATCAGATGAGACCAGCAAAAGAAAGAAAACCTTTCTCTGGCTTCCTCTACTGCATTCCAACTTTCAACAACCCTACTGGTTCCATTCTGCCAGAAGAACGGTGTAAAAAGCTTGTTCAACTGTTGCGTAAATACAACCTGCTTGCTTTGTGTGATGATGTGTACAACTTGTTGTCCTATTCTCTCGATGAGCCTCCAAGAAGGCTCTTTTCGTTTGACGACAAATCTGATCCAGATTACAAGGGTAATGTTATCTCCAATGGGTCATTTTCCAAACTGCTGGGCCCTGGCTTGCGTCTGGGTTGGATGGAAGCTCCTGAAAAAGTGCGAAAGATTTTACAGTCAAGTGGCTATGCCAGGAGTGGAGGGTGTGTTAATCACTACACCTCCTGCACTGTTGCAATGGCATTACAAATGGGTCTTATGAAGGAGCAGTTGACCTTCATACGAAAGGCTTATTATAACCGATTAAACACTTTATGTAGTGCTCTTGAAAAGTACCTTCCTTGCCCCTATACGTATAAGAAACCACTTGGAGGCTTTTTTGTTTGGGTAGTTCTTCCTTCTGAGGTTGACTGTGATAAGTTGTATGACATCTGTTTTGAAAAGTACGATGTTGACTTCAACAAAGGCTCTGCTTTTTCTTCCTCAGGTCAGTTTAAGAATTGCATGCGACTCACCTTTGCATTTCATGATTGTCCTGTGATTGATCACTGTGTAAAGCAAATAGCTTCAGCAATAAAAGAAATATTAAGCTGATAAACACTTCCTTACTCACTGGTATTTACAAAGTAGCACATAAGAAAAAAAAACAAGACAAACACTGAGAGAAACAGCAAACAATAAGCCATCAAGATTTACCACAAAGGCTCAATTCAAGATTTGAGATAAGTTCAAAAGTTTCTGACAGTACTGATGATTATCTTGTGCTATTGGCTAACCTTTATAAGACTCTCCAAGTTGTGGGATTTATTTGACCCTAGTGCTTATTTAAGGAGGGTTTTTCTAACATTGAATCTTAAACCAAAAGTGACTTCTGATCTCAGCTTAAGTTTCTTATATCAGTGCTTGTGTAAGAGTCTCGAGCTTCTCCCGTAAAATGAAGTTAGAACATGTTTTTTTTTTACCCTTTCCCACTACATTTCTTCACAAGATTTCCCTTGTGTTCCTCATTTTAACTTGGGATTTTGGAAGGAGAATTAAGCAATTTATCAGAAGTTACTGTGGATTATTTTCCAGGAAAAGAAAAGACTTGACAGATTAGTACTTATTCTGAAATTTTTGAAATTGAAGTTAATGATCAGTGCATTATGTGGTTCCATTTAATCAACATTGGATAGCAATAATAGTTTAACTAGGTGTACATATTTGGATTATTTACATGCAGTCAGAACAGTGATTTTAACACTTATCCACCACCTCAAAGCAAAATAAGTTTGTTTTATTTTTGTTTGTTTCCATTTATTGATTGATTTGTCTCAATAGTAACAGGTGCAACAGATTGAAAGTTCTTCTTTTAGTTTGTCTTAAACGATTTCTTTATATTACTTTCAATATCATAGTTTTTCAGATGTACCCTTTGAATATTTATAGATCATGTTTAAAATACACTGGCATTTTTTTTAAAAAATGACTGGTGGGAAGCTCGAATGAAATTTTCATTTATTTAATTTGATAGCAAAATTGCTGTGAATGGTAAGAATCAAGTCTTTATGATATTATGCAATATTTTAGGGCATGAAAGAAAATGAGGGGGTAAAATATGTAGTCTCTTTTAGAAAAATGATATTGATAATAATATTCTTGGAAAAGGTAAAGTTGAATAAAATACTTTGTTGAATTTATCCCACCTAAAATACAAAACTGCACAATGTATGTCAAGAAATACGTAGAATATATATTTTATAGCTATTTCAAGCAAATTAAGTGCACACGACAATCCCAAAAGGTATTTTGGTTGGTTTTGAGTTCACTGTTCTTCAAAGAAAATTGAACGAATAACACGAGAGCAGGGGCGTAGCCAGGATTTTTTAAAGGGGAGGTCACAGAGACTACTCCCCAGATTGTCATGCCGACCTCCGCGCCTTGCCACGCCACGTCCATATTAACTAAAGACAAGAGCCTTTGACGAAAATACTTTACAAAAAAACAAATTTTAAATAAGTGGGCTTTTCAACAATGGCTTTTACGGCCAAGATATTGTCATG
>BOPM01000534.1:153811-166869 GCA_022179025.1 Porites australiensis | reverse complement strand
TTTTACTGAATGACAAGAAAGAATCTCTCTTGTGAATGATTAATATATACTGTACAATGTTTTAAATAAAAACTTGGTACTCGATAAAGGATTCCCGCTCGAAGAAACGTAGGGGAGTTCATTGTTAACTAAGTGAGCTAATGCGTCGAGCTTTTATGGGAGGCCGGATCCAACGCAAATTGTACGATTCTTTAATTAAACCTGTGAATAGTAAAAGTGAAGCGATAATAACAGTTACATGTAAAAAAAGATTTATGTTGCTAAAAGATTGAAAACTTTTTAGCATTAGAGTAATTTTGAATTCTTAACCCGTGAAATAGATAGAGCCGGACTACCACAAAGCACTACACTCTACTTTCTTACTTTTTTTGGTTTCTTTTTTTTTTACTTGTGACTATTATGGCAGTTATTATTAGAAACTGTTTCATGGGTTGAGTAAAATAACTCTTAACTTCGTAGATGATAAGTACATTAGATGTGTAAGTGACGTGTGACAATAGGTTTACATTAACAGGAAATATTAGCGATTGTAAAGGATGAAGATTAAATTGGGTGCCGATGATGTATTGGTTTAAGTCCCATTCTGTCCTCGTTTAATAAAAGAAGAAAACGCTGATTTTCACTTGAGTTAGAGAAGTCTCTTCAGGATCCAGACCGATGCAGTGGCCAAGGCGCAAGCTTTCACTGAAGACTAGGGTGTGTACAACTGAAATTGTGTACATTTTAGTCTTCTCCTTGCGGATCCTGCGTGACCTCTTCAGTGCCATTTCGTTTCTTTTTTTTTTCCCAAAATGAGAATGTTTTTCCCGTAAAATACTGCTCGCACTCTTCAGTAGCAAGCCGCTCCCATTAAACACCTGGTACAGTAATTACCCAACTGGCCTGAGATCATGCCCTCTCCCTATTATTCCTTTGCCTGCTGATCGCAGGTTATTACCCACCCGGATCAGTTAACACCAAGAGATCATAATCGGCTCTTGTTACCACATAAGGGAGGCGAGGTGGCCGAGTGTCCAGTTAACAGGTCGTACGCCAAATCTGTCGTGTATTGAGTTGTTTCTTTACACAAAAACGTAGGCCACTTTACGTCTCTCCTCGCAACCAGTTGAACAAGTGCCTGCTGATGACACATTAAATTCTGCAAAGCTGATCGTACTACGTTTCAACTTTGCGGGACATCAACACGACACCGAAAGGCCCAAAACAGAGGTACAACCCCGCTCTGTATTGGGTTCTTTCGGTGTAGTGTTGATGTTTTGAAAAGTTAATTTTCACGTAGTATGATCAGCTTTGCAGAATTCAATGTTCCTACTTTGTATATTTTGGCTAATCAGGTCTTGTTTAGATCCTACGTTCTGAGGCATATTCGTTTGCGCCCGCGTTTGCGGTCCCGGGGGGGGGGGTACTGCCATATATGGGCTATATAGGTATGTGCCGCTGTGAAGGGTATGGTTTTCAAGCATTTTACTCTAGGATAGGGTATATAACTCAGAGAGTTCGGGTCTAGAATAGGGTATCATTTTTCAGGAAACTGATCAGTTGGTTGAAGATTTTATCTAGACTAGGGAAACAGCTACTCTAGGATAGGGGGATTTGGGGAGCTTACTCTAGTATAGGGTCGCAAAATTCAGCTGAACTAGCTCTGGTATAGGTTAAGGGTTCCAGGGTCCCAGCGGCACATCCCCACCCAGAAATTCCTATCCCCCCCCCCCGGGTTGCGGTCCTTTGCAGTTCATGTCTATCTGCTGATGACATACTGCAGGGGGTAACCATACGATCGATGGACTAGCATCCTGTTCAGTGGGGAGGAGAAATACCCCCGCAGTTGCTTCACCTAAACTGAACCCGCTGGGTAAGCTCCGGATTGCTCCGCAAAGCACCAGTATAAGTCAGTCAAATCTCTGTCTGTACTTTCTTCAGCTATATGTACTCCCCAGAGGACATAATCCACCCCTGTTGTGGTCAAACTTTTCCCAGGACCTTTTAATTTATTTCAGCCTGAGTATAATGCTGTCGCCATTTTGATAGACCACAAGCCCCTGGGGACGAATTTTCTTGGGGCTGCAAGTGGTATCACTGATCTCGTACCCAGATCTCTTAGTTTACGACACAATAAAAAAATAAACCATGGAACGAGGTTGCAAAAAAGTCCGATTCGCAATGTAAATGGCATTAGTGAAATCCAACTACTGGTCTGTTATCAATGCTGCGTTCTGATTGGTTAAGCTTCTACTAGGCTTTATGTTATAGCCCACAATTACAAGAAGAAAGTCGAAGCGCCGGCTTTTTGGCGGCAAATAAGGATTGAATTCTAGCTTTAAGCAGCTTATTTTTATTCTCGATATTTTTGACCAACTAGTTGGATTTTACTAAAAATAATTATTCCGTTCGCCCTCATGGCCTGTGAATCAATAGCTCATTCGGCCTTCGGCCTCATGGGCTATTGACTCAGAGCCCTTTCGGGCTCGAGGAATAATTGTTAATTATAAGTGGAGTACAACTCGATCTTATGTGAGAGTCACGTTCTCCTACGCGGGGACCTTTGCGGCACATGACCATTTGCTTTCTTCCCACTTGCGAGCAGAACGTCCAAAACACTTTCGATTCATATCAATTAAAGACATTGACAGGGTCTGTCCACTAGTTTAATTGCTTTCTTGCGTAACACAACACCTGCTGGCCAAGAACATAATTACTGATGACATGACTTGCTCACAGTTCAAAGTGTAGGCTTCAAAGCATGGCCTGCTATAACTAGATAGGATTCTGTACGTTAAAAAAAACACAAGATTTACCCAAAATGAATTTAACTGAACCATCTAAATATTTTTTAAAAAAGATTCTGTTCCGTGATCAGCGATGTGCCGACTGGTTGTAGTGTGTGCCATCCGTGCGTCATTCGTTTGAAACCAACAAAAAATAATCTGTGAAGTGATTTAAATGCAAATTATTCACAGAGTTAGACGAAAAAGTGTTCTCGGGCTTTCGTGCACTTTCTTATTTTTATAATCTAAGGATTAACAAATTTAAAGTTAATTATTTTAGCTAAACCAAGTCTCAACCAAGTCTCTCAAAAATGTAGGAAATTTAGAGCAAGTATGACTACAAGTATATTTGTAATTGCTGTGAACTGAGTGACACGAAGGTTTGAAGGTGAATTGACTGACAGTGCTGAAAATAAGACTAAGTACAAGTTGTTGACATTTCGACGGCTTCGACGGATCAACATAAGTCGATACTATCAGTCAACGTACCAGAAACGATTGCGTAATTTTCAGGGAATAACTGAAAACAACGAAGAAATTCTAAGAGGCAAACGAAAAAATTAAATAAAAATAAATAAAGAAGCTTACTTACAATTAATTAAACTTTCCAGGAGGATTCTAGCCTACGTGTGCCGATGATAGCCCAAAAAAGCGCCCAAAACAAATTTTAATAAATAAAACACTGACAGTTAAAACATATTTGTTCTTAATTGTAATTTCAAATTTCCGAAGGATGCAAAATATTAAAGAATGATTTCAAAAGATATCGTATACTCGGTTTTCGGACAGAAATTCATTCTCCTCCGGCTTTTACCCCGCAGTAAATAAAAAATGGATTAAACCAATTCATTGAGAAAATTTAATTAATTATGAAAAATGGTGGTGTTTAATTTTAAAGAGAGTTTTCTCAGCTTATGTTCTTTTTAGGTAAATTTTATCTCAGTGATCAGCGCGAACGTTTGACGTGAAAATTTAAGAACAGGGTGTATTGTTTGTCATATTGCCGCCAATAGTAGAAAATATACTGACCGGAAGGGCAATATTCGCGACATCCAATCAGAGCGCGGAAAATTTTCTCCATAAAGTTATTAGTTGTGTTAAGGCTATTTGCTATGTGAGTCAGGAAAGGAATTGCTTTAATCACACGAGGGGATAAATTACCTTCTTTTTTATTCTGCTATTCGATCGGTCAAAACTAAGTCTTCGGCGTTGTGAACGGAGTTCATCTTGCGAACAACATGTTATCATCAGTCTCTATTATTGTGATCTTTCTTGGGGTGCTCATTTTTATCGTTGCGGCCTTGGTTCTCTGCTGTCTCTGTTGTCATCTACGCTCGAGGACGAAGAATCAACAAGGCTCCTCTGTGAATTATGTGGCTCACGGAAGGGGAAAAAGCGAGAAAGAAACTTCGGTTACCGAGTTGTGAAAGAGCGAATCCCGCGCGTTTACACGTTTATGACAAAAGAACATTTTCTAGATAGTGTGGTATTAATGGTGGAAGCTGTTTTTTCATATCATCGCTCGCCGTGCGTGCTTGCTTTCACCTGCGGTTCCATTGTGGATCAGTGGAGAACTTAACGAAAATTAAGCGAAGATGCGCAATCATTATGCAGCTGTAGAGGAGCTTGAGCAACTGGGATGCCCAAACAATCCATAGTGAACATAAAAGGGCCAATGGTATCTCATGAAGTAGCCAAAGATGCTTCAATTATAGTGTCCGTGATTGTGGCTGACTGACTGAAACGGGTACTCATGCAATGAAGCATTTACTTTAACAAAACAATTTACCAGGAAAAAAAAACAGTAGGAGGATGAAAGGGATTGTTTTCAATCCTACAATGAAGCAATCGTCTTCTTGTTTACATGACAAACGGAAACAACTCCCTTATTCGATGAGGACTTTGTATGCTAGACATTTTCCCTAAAACTGTTAGCAGCAGGAAGGCGACGAAACAATGTAAACGAGTTATAGAAACTTCTGTCTACCTACGAAACATCTTTTGGGGCCAGCTAATAAAGTAGAACATGCAGCTTAGTTCTATGACTTACGGCTCAGACCTCTAATTAAAGAGCTAATTCTTAAATGTGGTAGGCTTCTCTCCACTCACTCATATTTGCATTGTTTAAAGTCGCTGAATCCCTTCCACAATTCAAGGTTTGGAACACCCAGGCAACGAATCCTCTTGGTGAAATATCTTCCGGTAAAGCGATTTTAGTCTTTAATTAAATAGACGATTGAAAAAAACCCTCAAGTTTTCATTAGTAAAATGACACCTGAAAATGTAGGTTTTACTTAATGGTATAAGAACTTGTGTCTTTTTCCCTTTGTTTTCTGCCTAGTAACGGCTATTTTGTTTTAAGCCTGGCTGGGATATATAATATAGCGGCTAAAATTTCGAAGTATAGTTTCGTTTGAAATACGTAACCTTAGTAAGAATTTAATCAACAGGAGAAAGACCCAACTGAAATCTTTAAAATAAGGTTTTGCTCTTTTTTCCTTTTTCTCTCTGTTGCTGATCATTTACCAATTCAATAGCCGACGGATTAGACCATATCAGTACCCGGCGTTAATATCTAGTACGAGGGTAATGAGTGGTAGCGACGCTGTTTCCCTGGTAAAACGTTAACCCTCTAGTCGGGTGCTGTTCAGATGGCCGCTATTAATAACATCCAATACTATTAATAGCATTTAAATCGTGCAAAGCCAACTTATGATTGACAAACACAAATTTTTCAGTCAGAATAATGATTTTGCTAATTTTTGCAAGGTTGCGAAATTACCTCGTCCGTAATTCGATATATTTCTTTTATGAGGATTTTACAGAATACATGCACATGATGTTTCGCATGTTTTGAGAATCGCAGAAACTTTTTTAATTGTGTAATTTTGTCGATGGAGTTCTTTTTTCCTTAGTTTTCTGCCATACTGCAGATTTTAAAAAAAATCCTGTAAATTTTGGCCTTTTTTTCATTATTGTAAATTTTCACATAGAAGACTATGATTTTCATAAATGTTTTTCGAGGTCCTGTACATAAACTAGTCTCTTTCTTTCTTAAAATAATTATTAAACTCATTGTATTTATTAATGATTTAAAATAGCAACAATATTGAAATTTAGAATGAAATAGATGTTCTGTATTCCCTGAAAGAATTGTTATTACGCAATCTTTTGATATAAATTAAACGACGTACTTCGGGACAACGTCCAACTGCTTTCATTGCATGGAGCTTTTCGGTAGCTGCCTACTTGATTGATTTCTTTTTATCTATTTCTGACACATGATGATGAAAAATGCATTTAACTCAGAAGCAATTTTAAAAAAGTCATGAATTGAAAATAAACAAAAAGTTCATGCAGCTCAATAATCTTGTTTGGTCGTCAAAGCGCTCTATTTCCTCAATCCTTCAGTTTCAACCAGATTGTTGAAGGTGTGCTAACGTATAACGATCAATAAAAATGTGCGGACGTCTCAGGAATTAGGCTTCCGTTTAATTACAACCTCTACAAATAAATTTGCTGAATCAACACCCTAAGATTCTCTCTCAGACCCACAGATCGGATAGTATTGCAAGTGAGAGGCTCAGTGTTGTCTCGTCTGGTTATAAAAAAGCTTCTGTTGCACAAAGATAGTAGATCAGCCATTCGTATGTGAATAGCATAGTGGTTGATCCCCATAGACAAACCATGGTCCTATCGCAAGATATTGCTTGTTTTCAGTGTCACGCCATTCAAAATAGAACAAAATAAAAATCAAAACCGTTCAGATAAAGTCCAGAAGTGGAAAATGAAAGGAGGTAAGGGGCTTGATGTTGCACCCAATATAGTCACTCACTGGGATCGATTGAGCAGGTACGATTACGATATGGGCATCCCCTGTAACCCTAACCCTAACCCGAATCGCTAAAGTAATATGAGAAGGCGATGCCCATATCCTGACTAAGGTTTTGGAATGGGGATGCCCATATCACTGTAACACAGGGACTAGGCAAGCTCTATATCTAACATGAATGTATTGACATTGAACTAGTGCGTGAGCCTGAAAAAGTAGCCTACAAGCAAGCTCTCCCTTCCCCCATCCCAATCCTCCAAGAACTTGTTTCCAGGCTGGGACAAACCGATTTGAAAGGAATAGGACTTGACCTACCACTGATTGTTGCCGTAAAATAAATAGCAATGATTAAATGAGTATTTTCTGAAGAATTATACAGATCGAGGAGCCGGGCTGTTAAAATCCTCCGAGATTTGCATAATTCTTCCGGATTATGATAGAAAAGACCAATATCCAGACCCAGGTTAATTATTTATTGAAAATTATTCTTACTTTAAAACCTCGGTAGATCATTTATCTGTTCCCGGTAGTCTAGCAGATATTCATTTCTTCAAATAGCAGTTGTTATACGTTGAACTTTATTTTTCGCTGTTCTCGCTATGCTTTTAGGCAGACGTTCGGAGTTTTTTTCTCAGTGAAAACGTGTGAAATTTTCCTTCATTTTCACCGGTTGTATCAAAACAAGTGAGCTATATAAACTCAACCTCGTCTAGTAGGGCTTCTTGGCTGTGGTATTTTCTGATGATAACCTGTACTATTGACGTAATTTTATCGAAAATCGCGAAGATCCTTAGTACTCTCGGAAGAAAGAAAGAGGCAGCTCCTGGCGATTCCGCTGATCCAGGTGCACGTGACCACTGACGTGACATATAACGGCATCGCGATCCATCAAGATAGGGAGGGAGGGGTAACCAGGGAACAGGCTCCTCAGAAGGTGAAAAAAGGTAAATGGGGCGAACAAGGCAAGGAAAATAAAATCGTTGAACGAGCCTAGTCGAGTGGGCATAGTCCCACGCTTGGTTCACCTCTATCTTAGCCCTCTCCCTGTTATTCGTCTTATAGTTTTTCTTCTGCGTTTCCCCCTGCCCAGTACGGTCAGTACGGTCAGTACGGTCATGTTTTGATTGGACGCGAGGTGGAGGACTAGGAACGAGTTGAGCTGTAAACGTTGTTTTCGTTTGGAGGCCATTGGGTCCAAGGCGGGAGAAAGGGTGAGTTTCGCTTTCGCTTTGTAGATTTTGCGCAAAATTTACACCAGGAGCGGAAATGTTATTGCCATTTTAACGCGGTTATCACAAATTTGAATGTTAGAAGATGCCAAAAGACCGAGAAAGATCGCATGAAGACAAAGACCGAGAGAAAAGATCACATTCTAGGTCTTCATCATCCCGTCACCGGCGCCCTAAACATAGCAGTGGACGTCGGGAAAGCTCACGAGAGCATCGCAGGCATAGACCGTATCAATGCGAAAAAGATTCTCTGTCGTCGACGCATATTTACTTTACAGGATCGGACATAACTCCCTCCGTTTCAGTTCACACGGATCACGTAACACTCGCGTCTAACTTGAGTTCGTTAGTAAACACACAGGATGGCATGCTAGAAATCTTTGAAAATTGCTGTCAGATGTTGGAGCGATTACGCCAAGATCAGGCTACCAATTCTGCACTTTGGCGAAGCAGTTCTTCGTCTTCAAGTGACGGTTCGAGGCACCGGGGAGCTAATAAGTCTAATTTAGTTCCAGTGCCTCTAACAGCTACAAAGAAATCTAAACCGAGGTGAGGTTGTGTACGCCATTGAGCTATGTTGTGAAGGCAAACTCAACCACCCGGAAGGGAAGTTCAGATATTATATTTTACTGGTACTTTAGCAGGGTCCCAAGTCCCTATTGTCTCCAATATTATTTGGGTCTATTTTTTTTCGTTGTAAAGTTTTTATTTTATGGGCAGAGAAATATTCAAAGTCTTTTAGAGATGGTTATGGAAGTTCTATACCATTGCCTTTTGGTGTGGATTGGTGACTGCTAAGCATTGGATTGTGGAACAGAGATGCTGTTTAGATTTGTATAGCAAGATAACTTTTACCAAGTTTCCTGTTGTTGTTGTTGTTGTTGTTTTTTGCACGGTCAAATCGACTTTCTTGAATCCTCCCAATACAACTGTGTATTCAGCCAGTGCTATCTACTGTATGCAAGCAGCTCTCACAATTTGCTGCTCCGGGCTGCTTCTTACTGGTCTGAGGTTATGATTTGTTGGAGGATGACTTGCCTGGATCCTTAAACCCTAAAATCAAAATTTGAATTCTCATATTTTGCCCCTACTCATTTCCTACAGAAGTACTGCAGAGAAGTTGATAAACATCAAACAATTCATGTTGTGTGATCATGTCCGTAATTCTCATGACCACTCTGTTTTACAAAGCATTGATATTACAAGGAGAAATCTGATGCTGATAACTCTTAGAAAATGTACTTGTTCCAGACTACCAGAGGGGACCTTTCTCGAGCCCTAGGGAAAGATGAATATGAAATAATATGAAAATATGAAAATTCATATTTCTCTATTTCATCTATGAAATTCATTTATTCATCATTTCAAAGTGACTATATAAGACGCACAATAAATGAATCTGTCATGTGGATAAACTATATGAAAATGTCTTTTGTTATATTATTTCTTTTGTCTTGATGCAGTTTTAGCCAGATAATGAAGCTACGCAAAGTAACAGATCTTGTTCCGGCTGCACAGACCAAACAACAGCTGCATCAAAAATTGTTGTCCCATTCTGAAGCGAAACTTGAATCCATTGACATTTCCTTGTTCTGCCCCCTCACTCATTCACGAATCGTAACCCCAGTGAGAGGAAAGAAATGCAGACATGTTCACTGTTTTGACGGCGAGGCCTTTTGCAATTTGATGTGGGAGAAAGAGGTTGCAAAGTGGAAGTGCCCAGTAAGTAGTACGTACCAAAATAATCCTCATGGGATTCAAGCAGTACCCACCAAAACATTAGGGAGTTTAAGATACCATGATGGTGACGGCTATGAAAATGTCACTTAAAAAGTGAATTAATTGCGTTCTTTCAATCTCATTGTGATTTCTCCAACTCATTAACTTTGTCAATTGCAAAGCGAACTCTTTTTTAGCCGAATTCCTAAGAACCTTAATCAAGTTCAGAAAGAGAAAGAAAATTTAGCCGTCACTTGTTTAGGTCCTCCATAAAGCGTGACATTAGGCATTTTTCCGTCGTAGTCGTGCAGTGATGGCAAAGAAATGTACAAAAAAGTCTGTTGCACATGCAGAGTTGTTGTTTTGCTTATTCAACCATTTTGCTTTTTTGACGTTCTCGTTGTCAGCGTCGTGGCTTCTTAAAGTCCCTATAAATGGACTGTGTGATACAGACGGAAGCTACAAGACTAAAATCTGAGACTTTGAGACTAGAATTTATTTCTTCATAAATGGATAGATTTTAAGGAAATTGAATAGCTGTAATTGTGAGGAAGTAGACTGTGATGAGTCATTATTTTTACCTTAGGTGTCAGTTGCAGTTCAATAGGTCAGATATTGCTATCCACCAGGTCCTGGTTGTTCAACACTGGGTAGCGCTATCCACCAAATAAATCACTATTGGGCGGATAAGTATTAGGGAAGCCAATTGCATTATCCACTCAATTAGAGATTTATCCAGTGAATAGCTTCATCTACCTTTTGAACAACTGGGGCCAGACCCACCCAAGTGTGAAAGTTCAAGCAATTTCACAGTAACTTGTTCGGGTAGAACTGTTATTCTGTCAAGAGAGAGTCTCTTTAGTAAGAAAACTGGACTGAGAGTTTCTGTTTGATTTTTGTTTTGGTTTGTTTTTTTTTTGTCACATTACAAAAAATATAAAATGATTTCATTTGATTTAAGTTTTCATTTCAGATATTCATTTTCCCGGAAAGGGAATGTGAGGTTTACTTACTGTTCAAATTCTTGCTAATTAAGTGTTGCGATGATCACTTATATTTGGACAAGAAAGCTTAGAAAGTTACTTGTACAGTAACAAAAAATCCTTTTAATGACTGGATGGGGCTTTTTTAAGCTCTGAAACAAATCTTTGGGCTTTCTATATTACACCAAGTTTAAAACTAAGCATTTTATAAATCTGCAGATTTGTAAAGGTCCAACGCCACTGGCTGAGTTGATTGTGGATGGATTAATTCTCGAAATCCTAGCATCAGTTCCAGAGGACGTGAAAAGTGTGGAGTTCACATCTGATGGATTCTGGAGATTGAAGCAAGGAGCTTCACTACCCTCTGCAAACACATCTTCAATCAGCTTGAACTATAAACAAGGAAATAATGAGGTCATTGACCTTACCTTTGACACCCCAGAGAAAGTAATTATCAAGAAAAATACTTTAGTCAGCAATACCACTCCCCCTGTTATTGATCTGACTTTGTCTCCTTGAGATATAGTCAGATCAGTCAAATACTTGCTAGTGCTTTGTAAGTGACCGGTACAATGAGCCACTGTCATTAGTGTGTGTTTCAGTAAAACACCTAGCCTGTGAACAGGCCTTCTAGCCTTGCATGGATAGAACCTGGATAGTGCTAACCAGTGTGTAAGCATTAGAGAAAGCTGTTTTGTTGTCCACTGGATAGTGGTTTGTCAAGTGGATAGTACTATCTGCGTTGTAAACAACTTGTTGGAATAAGAAGGAAAAGTAATTTGAAGGGGTGTAATCACTTTTTGCCCTATCCCTGAGTGGTAGGAGTACCTATTCACAGGCTAAAAGCACCATAAAAATGCCTACAACACGGACTAAGGAGAGAAGGGAACTGCTTACTGAACCAATTGACCTATGTTACGGGTAACCGAACAGGAGGCATGGTCAGGAATTAGGAATAAAAAGCAACTATCCCCTGAAGGGGAGTATGAACCAACCCTGAGAGGGCTAGTTGTTTTAGTATTTACCAAATCAGTTGGATAAAAATCAAAAAGGAACTTTTTGTAAACAGAAGACGTCACTTTGTTAGAGTTTGTTTATGTTTCAATTGACAGTGTTTTGGGATCATTTTTTAATGATTTTTTTGCAAATTCAGATTTTGGAAAATTTTTTTCTACCGACCAGTAAACACCAACAAGCCAAATTTTGTCTCTTTATTGGTATTTGTTGGCACAGCTGCTTCATTTACCGCTAAAATTTCAAACACCAACAAGCCAAATTTTGTCTCTTTATTGGTATTTGTTGGCACAGCTGCTTCATTTACCGCTAAAATTTCATCTTTCAAAACTGTCGCGAAACGAGAGGCCATTCTGAATCCCATCCCATAACAGTGAATATCCAAGGATATTCCGAATTACAGAAGCCAATTAGAACACGCAAAAATTGCTATTCACTGATTTGGTGACTACTAAGATGTAATATAATCCCGCTTTCTATTCATCCTTTTTCTTCTTGTGTGGTCTTGACTTCTAAAACTGTTCACCTATGCTGGAATCTAATGGAGGGTTACTTGTAAGCCCTCTGCAGCTTAGGGTCATGTGACCTTTATCTTATGCCTAAATTAGGGGATACAATCCTAAATATACCAGAGATTGAAAGAGAGCAAAATAATTTTGGGGGTCTGTGGGTAAAATATCTTAACAGTCTGATTTTATGGATTGAGCAACTAAGAAAGTGACATACATGTACACATCAATGGAAAACGTTACTGCACCACACACCTTGTGTTCCAACAATTATTTTCCTTGCAAACCCTTTCTTAAGCCTCATACTTTTTCCATGAAGCAGGTCATGTGACCCTGAACTGATGGGCTTGTTTACTAAAACAAAATGCTCACATTGTAGGTTAAATTTATAACAAATTTAATGACTAAGAAAAGTGTTTTGTTCAGTAAGTGTTATAAGTTATGATGATACTTGGTTGTTTTTCCTCACAATGTGCTCATCAGTGGCACAGCTTCAGTGTGTTAAAATTTGTGCAAAAGATGTGCAAGGTGTGACACACCCAAGAAGGTTGTTTAGGCAAATAAAAATACAAGTCAAGCCAAAGCATACCCCAACTAAATATCAGTTGAAATATCTTCTATTTCTGTTTTCCCTTTCTTCCTCAACAGATGGCAAAGTGAAAATTCACCTAAAAATTTCAAATTCCTGTTTGAAAAATCTTAAGAAATAAATAGTTGTAAGCGAAATTTTTACCCAAGGCGTTTCATTTGAATGGTAACACCATAGGATGTTGTCCACAGATTCAGAAGTCAGAAGTACACACTGACTAGCAGCTACATGTGAAGGTACTACTGAAGAGGTTTGATATGATTGGTCAGTCTATAGGATTTCATCCACAGACTCAATAAGAACTACATGTGAAATAAGTAAGAACTACATGTGAAAGTGCAGAGAAAGCAGAACACTTTTTCATGTGGGGGAAGAGGAATACGGTATCTGACTAGTGACTTCAAGTGGTGGTGGTGGT
>BOPM01000534.1:128430-153801 GCA_022179025.1 Porites australiensis | reverse complement strand
TCTGTTTTCCCTTTCTTCCTCAACAGATGGCAAAGTGAAAATTCACCTAAAAATTTCAAATTCCTGTTTGAAAAATCTTAAGAAATAAATAGTTGTAAGCGAAATTTTTACCCAAGGCGTTTCATTTGAATGGTAACACCATAGGATGTTGTCCACAGATTCAGAAGTCAGAAGTACACACTGACTAGCAGCTACATGTGAAGGTACTACTGAAGAGGTTTGATATGATTGGTCAGTCTATAGGATTTCATCCACAGACTCAATAAGAACTACATGTGAAAGTGCAGAGAAAGCAGAACACTTTTTCATGTGGGGGAAGAGGAATATCTGACTAGTGGCTTCAAGTGGTGGTGGTGGTGGCGGGGGGGGGGGGAGGGGGGTGGGTAGGATGCAGACTCCTGGTAGTCTTTATTTTTTTTGCAAAAAGTGGCGGGCTTAGTGTCCCCCAAGTTCACTGCTGCTGTGTGGAATTGTGAATGAATAGTTGTATTTAACATTTCATATTTTTTGGTAGGAAGAAAACAAATAGATCTATGTACAGGGAATAATAATAAATTGTTTTGTTATAATATTCCGGACTGCCATTGGTTGACTTTTGGCCGCGTGGCCTTGACTAAATTCAATCCCGCGGCCGATCATCATGCAATCCGTTTGGGCTACAACAGCAAGAGAATAGACTTTTTTTTCCAGTTCAGACCACGTGATGTTCTCCAAGGAATTGTCCTTTTGTCTTATAGCCAAGCTCCACGCACGCGAGCTTAGCCCCATATCTAAGAAAATGTGGTAATCTACCCATGACCCATCCAGGAGCCCATCACCCATCCGATAAATGTTTGGTAATCTCGTGACTGTACACCCGACTGACCGACCGTTCGTCCGCACCACAGGCATACCAATGTAAAATAACTCAATAAACAGGTATGGCAACCCAAATGCAACTCGAGGTTATTTTGGCGGAAAATCGCATAGCCACCCGCGTCTTGTGAAGCAGAGACAACTAAAGAGTCAATAAAGACAAAAACGGAAAGCGGAAATTGTTTCTGTATCCGTGTTGTCTAAAAAATGTTAAGCATAGATTAATTGTCATGTTCACAGATTTCGAATATAGAGAAAGAAAA
This sequence comes from Porites australiensis, assembly GCA_022179025.1. Taxonomy (NCBI): domain Eukaryota; kingdom Metazoa; phylum Cnidaria; class Anthozoa; order Scleractinia; family Poritidae; genus Porites; species Porites australiensis. The sequence continues at coordinate 152,683 of BOPM01000534.1, read as the reverse complement.
AGACAGAGAAAACGAGAAAGGAGGCGACAGGCCAGCAAAGCTCAACGAGGAAAAGGGCGACAGAGAGCTAGAGCGAGAGAGAAAAAAACTAAGAAGACATTTTTTGCTGGAAGAACAACATGAAAAATTTGTAGCGGCAGTGAGAAAATGAGAAATGCTAGCAGACACCAAGTTGAAAATGAGCGTACGACACTTCCTCCAGAAAACGTGTAACCAAAAGGTTTCTTGAAGTTTCATGTTGCAGTCGTGCAAAACAGCGGCAAAGAAATTTTCAGAAAAAAGTGTGCTGCACCCCGACTCCACGTGGAAAGTTACTTTTTTGCTAATTGGACCTATTGTTGTTTTTTCACCGTTCTCGTTGCCTTCGCCGCTTAGCATTACACGATTTTCAACGGATTTTATATTTTGTTTGAGCAAACTATAACTATTATCGTGAGCTTCGCTTTCAGCCCCGGCTAAATCAATATATTATTATTTGCAGACATATGCACTTGGATGCACGGGTATAGGACGACATTTGAAAGAAGCAGGTCTCTGATCTTGAGGTAAGGTCACTTGGTCTGAAATGGGACAGCAAAACATACAAGCTAAAAAGGTCTAGTAAATGGTGGAAAGTAAAAGTCTAGGAATACTGTAAACTGCCTTCCCCCAGTTATATGCCCTTCTATCTTTAACCAAAGAATTACAACTGGCGATGACAAGCCCCCACCCGGCAGTGCATTGAAATGAATTTGATGACGCCTTGAAGCTTAAAACACAATAGTAAATGCAAAACGTAAGTGAACTGCTAAAGCTCTTTTCCGGTTATACTGAGCACTCCTGGATATGAGCCCCTCCGTTTATAAGCTTTGGGATTATAAGGGGCACTTTACGGTATACAATAAGACACTTTCTAAATGTTAGAACATCATGATCAGGACTCACAGAAAGACAAAACTGTTGTTTCCCTTGGCACCTGACATTAAGTGTATAACCTCAAAGGTTTATAAAACATTAGGAAATTGTTAATATTTTCACAGTGAGTTACAAAAATTACCTCCTCGTATGCTTTCTTGAATGCATTTTCCTCGGTCGCTCTGCACGATTTCACAATACAAACAGTTTTTTTTTCTTGTTTTTTCTTTCTTCTGTACTCCTTAAAACGCAGATTACATCAAATCCAGCAATATGTTTTAGGTAATCTTACATTTGTTCCGTTCAGTTTTAGTCAGAAATCCGGCTGTTATCCGGCTATTAACTGGTCGAAATTAGAAAATTCAAATTTCAGCTTAATAAAGCAGCGTAGAGGATTATTTTTTTTGCTTCATTAAAACAATTAACTTGTATACATTGTTGTCATACCACTTGAACATTTTCGTTAACCTTAAACCGTCTTAAAACGTTTGGAATTAATAGCATTTTAATGACGAGGGACCGAGCATGCCAAACGCCGGGAAAAATGGAGCATTACCGCCCTGATTAAGGCGGAGCATTTTAGTGGGGAAACAAAAGCATAATGTACAAAAGCCTACTGAAGAGTTGGCTGGGGGATTTGAGCCAATCAGAAACGAACGTGCCGGAATGAATCGTAATTTCTAATATTTTTCTGGTGGAAATTTTAACATCAAAGCGTATACAAGACCAAGAAGGGATAAAAGGTCTTAAAATTGTGAAGGGTAGAAGTTTTCTTTCTTTCACTGATGCATCTATAGGTGTACTTCAGTGGTCTTTAATGGCATTGCATTTTGTTTCATTGAGGAGCCGAACTGAAAACAAAGTGAAACCCAATCTCAAAGCTCATAAAGTAGAAAGGATGCATCGCTCTAATGCCGTTAATCGTAGCTTAATACTGAACTATAATAACATTGCCAATAGAAAAACTTGTATCAAACAAAGGACCAGGGAGGAGAGTACTTAACTAAAACTGTCAGAAATCATTTAAAAACCAGGTGCCACTTGATTTAACATCATAAGGTTTTTGACTTCTCATCTCCCTGTTGACGGTATAACGGCAGCACACACAAAAAATGGAAAGCCATAACTCTGCTCCCCTCTACGTAAGTTCTGTCATAACTGTTGTCTTTAACAGCATAACCTGCCCGTTAACATTTCTGCTTAACGTGCTTGTGATTATGGCTGTAAAGAAAACATCAAGACTTCAGACGAAAACCAACATGTTGCTGGCCTGTTTAGCAGTGACTGACGCAAGTACTGGTCTGTTGACACAACCTTTGTTCATTGTGTGGAAAGCGTTTTATTTACTCGAGGTACCAGACGAAGACGCTGTTGGAACTTTTTACTTCTCTGTTTCACGTGGTTTGACTATCTGTTCAGCGCTTCATCTGATGTTGGTGACTTGCGAGAGACTGATAGCCATCAGATTCACTTATCATCACCCTCATCTTGTCACAGGACGAAATATTAAGGTGGCAGTCATCGTATTTTGGCTCATTTCAATTTCTAATATAATAGGCGGACGGCAAGATTTTATCTTCGAGGCTATAAGATCGCTTTTGAACTTTTCAGCCGTTCTTATTGTCGTTTTTTGCGTTCTTTTCATTGTCTTTGCCTACGCAATTTTGTACCGTGAAGTACGTCGACAGCGAAAAAATATAAAAAATCAACAGCTACCACAAGAAGAGCAAAAAAGAATTGCTAAAGAAAACAAAGCGCTTAAGACAACTGTGTTGGTAGTGGGTGCCGTTCTCGTATGTTATGTACCTGTTATCTTGACAGTCTTGGTATTTTATTTGTTTGGACTTGACAGTGGATCATGCGTGTATTGTCCGTGGGTTAGTACCTTTATAATGTTCAACTCATTTATCAACCCACTTATTTACTGTTGGAGACAGAAAGAGATGAGGCAATATGTCCTTAGCTATAGATTTTCTTGTACCACGGTTGTTGAACCCTTAGCTAATGCTTAAGGATCTGGAGAATGCTGGTCAGTTTCCACCACGCGCACTGATTAACTTTGACTCACTCACTTAGCTAGCCAGTTTTACTTTACAATGTGCAATCATCGGGTAGAATATAGTAAAGAATAGAACTCTTTATTTCTCAAAATTGCGTTGACTTTTTTTTTGGTATATAAAAAAAATGCAAACAACTCCATAGTTAAACTAAGGCATTGTAATTTACAGTAAGTTAGTGTCCCTTTGAGGCCGGGTGGTTTGTTGACTGCTTCGTTTCGGGCAGATCTTTCTACGTTTTCTGGAAACCGAACGAATGACTCTGAGCTCAGAATTTTAAAGGTATTTTCAAGCATCACAAAAATGATGTTTATGCTGGTTTAATTTTTTGCCCCTATCCCCCGTAAAGTTGAACCTGTTTTTCTTCGATGAACATGCATTTGGTTCGTAATTGGTTCATTAAAACTCAGGGTTTTTTTTAGAGATTCCTACTGTTTTCAGTCCCCATATTAAAAATTCGTACGTCTACTTGACGCAGGTCAGCTTTCGGCAGCGTTTGACGCTGATATTTTTTCTCTTTCGTTTGATCCCGATCCTCAAACAGCTCAGCTCTAGTCTTTCTCTTCATAAATCAAAATGGTGTATGGGACAGCGCGTCTTACATCTTCCAGCAACATGCCAGTCCAGCAACCTCGTCCCCGGGGCTTTTCCCTTAAAAAATGCCCGCCGCACCCATTTTTTGGCCACGCCAGATAACTATTGGGTTGTCTTCGCAATGCCAAAATACATGAGGGCCTTTTTGGGAGTACCCTGTATGGCAGGTGCTGGTTAGTTTTGGGGTTATAATAGGCTATTTCCGAGTTGCCTCAACTGACCTGCTTCAAAGCAAGGCTAAGTGCGAAACCATTGTGAAAATGATTTTTAGTCTTATGCAAATAAAACTCATTTTCACAGAAATGTTTGGCACTTTGCCTCGTTTTAAAATTGAGAGTTTCACCAGCCTTCGGAACTGTCGGGATAAGCTAGCAAGTACCCCAAGCACATCAATCCCGCCAGCTACGTAGGCTAATGGAACACGAAAAGGCCTATTAGCTTTTACAGAGTGCACGAGAAGAACACGTGGCTCGCGCGTCCTCGAAATATCTCCTTCTGCAAGAAAAACAAACAAACAAACCAAACAAAACAAAACAGCAAAAAAAACCTGTGCCCGCTATCTAATTTTGGTCTCATTGTACGTTCAACCATTATTCATCCGTGGAGATCGTGGCAAATGTTTAATACAGTTGAACCCCATTTTCTGAACTGACTACGGGGTGAAAGCTTCTCAAATACGAAAATGATTGAGTGTTATCAAGTCTGATCCTAACTGAGGACATACGAATATAAAAGGAGTAATAATCGCCCGACTTATTCTCCCTTTTTGGGAAAATGAAGAGAAGAAATAGGCGCGAATTTCTTTTTTAATTAATTGCGCGTGCTCACCGGCACACTCGTCTTTTTTCCCACGGAAACAGAATTATTTTCATTTTTTTAAACATGTTAAAATATTACCCGTGCATACAACTTTTCAAAAGCCACTGAAATGTCAACTTCCCACTTATTTCAGCTGTACTGTGGTTAAGAAGAGTTTTTTGGTCTTTTCTTTCCCTAAGAGCCTGCGCATTCGAAGCAGTCTTCCTCTTCTCGTTGTCTTTTCAGCGACCGGCTAAAAGTCGACAATCAAAAATTAGCATAGTTATACATTTAACATCTAGCCGAAATAATAAAAACCACACCAACAGGAAATTCTAGGCCAGGCAGCTTAAATTGACTTCAATAAAGGGTTAGGAGTCAGGAAGAGAGTCACCTTTTGTGGCGTGTTTTCAAAAATTCCGCGCGATTAACATATTTGATTTGTCAAACGTTTTTCAAAACATAACCTTTACCATTTTTGCAAAATAAGCATATAAAGTACCTGAGATGTTAACTGTTTCCGAATTTTATATAATTCTCTCATGTTCAGCATTGGCAACGTCTTTGCGCGCTATTATTATTCATTCAAAATATTTCGCCGTTTCTGATTGGCTCCAATCCTCCGACTTATTCGTCATAACTAACTATAGCTTTTACTATATTTGGAAGATGCAAGCAATATACCATGATCGGTTCGATGGTACAATTGATTGGAAAAGAGGCTGCTTGGGCAATAGTGAACTAAAAAATTGCGTTCACAGCATATAGCTCGATGAATGTTATCCACATTTTTAGGAGTATCTACAATACAAAACAGTCCGTTTATATTCTGAAACCGTGCAGACAAATAAGCCAAAGTTTTGAAGAATATTTAAGAGGAGGGAAGCACGTTACGAAATTAGAAATATTTTGAATGAATAATAAAGCCATTATTGAATTATATTCGGCTTTTGGTAACGATGTGGAGAATTATGCTGATCTCTGAGGATGTTATCCACCTCGGCCTTCAGCCTCGATGGATAACATCCTGCTCGACCTTCATTGTTCTTCACATCCCACTCAGCCTCATTCAGTAATTGTTAATTATTTTCATGCTAGAAATTTAATAAAGATCATTCAAGAAAGCGTATACAAATCCAAGAAAGACTCAGTTAAGAAGACGTCAACTCGCACTTGAGGGAAACAAATTTAAACCCAATTTTGTAAATTTATAAACTTAAATCCATGCATTCCGAGTAATTTAGTCTTAGTTGAGCAAAGGATCAGCCAGGAAATCACTTTAATTCATAAGGAAATAAATCAGAAAATCTTTTCACAATAAGTTAAAAAATAATTCTGCCTTTCTTTCTGTATATTAAAGCACTGATTTGAAATATTAACTTTTAACGAAGTTTACATACATTTCCTTCATCTTCAACACTGGCAACGTCACCTGCTGCTGATTTTCATGGTGGAAATTTAAAGTTCTTTCAACAACGCGTTTACAAGGCCAAGAGAGTGAAAAAAGACTCAATTACGTACGAAGACGTCAACTCATGCGGAAGAAAAACTGTCTCGCTCCTTCACTAATGCATTTATATAAGTGGCTTCAGAAGCTCACTTCCTTAATGCCATTGTTTCTTTACGGAGCCGCAATCACCTAAACTCAGTTTTAAAAAGCATAAAGTGATACATCGTCCGAGCATAATAACACAGCCAATAGAAAAAATAGTTTGATTGAAGGATCAGGAAGAAACTTATTATAACCGAGAAACTGTCAGGAATTACTTTAAAAAACAGGTGCTTGTTGCATCATAAGGTTTTCGACTTCCAAGTTCTAAGTTGACGGTAAACGGCAACAAAAAAAGGAATAGAAAGAGACAGAAAAAATGGAAAACCATGACTCTGTTTCTCTCTATGTAAGTTCTGTCATAACTGTTGTTTTTAACAGCATAACCTGCCCGTTAACATTTCTGCTTAACGTGCTTGTGATTATGGCTGTAAAGAAAACATCAAGACTTCAGACGAAAGCCAACACACTGCTGGCCTGTTTAGCAGTGACTGACGCATGTACTGGTCTCTTGACACAACCTTTGTTCATTGTGTGAAAAGCGTTTTATTTACTCGAGGTACCAGACGAAGACGCTGTTGGAATTGCTCATCTCTGTGTTTTACGTGGTTTGACTATTTGTTCAGCGCTTCATCTGATGTTGGTGACTTGCGAGAGACTGATAGCCATCCGATTCACTTATCATCACCCTCATCTTGTCACAGGGCGAAATATTAAGGTGGCAGTCATCGTATTTTGGCTCATTTCTATTCCTAATATGGTAGTCGGACACAAAGATTTTAACATCTTTGCGACACTTCGATCGGTTTTGAACTTTTTAGCAGTTCTTATTGTCGTTTCGTGCGTTTTTTTCGTTGTGTTTGCATACGTTATTTTGTACCGTGAAGTTCATCGGCAGCGAAAAAATATAAAAAATCAACAGCTACCACAGGAAGAGCAACAAAGAATTGCTAAAGAAAACAAAGCGCTTAAGACAACTGTGTTGGTAGTGGGTGCTGTTCTTGTATGTTATGTACCTGTTATCTTGACAGTCTTGGTATTTTATTTGTTTGGACTTGACAATGGATCATGTGTTTATTGTCCATGGGTTAATACCTTTATAATGTTCAACTCATTTATCAACCCACTTATTTACTGTTGGAGGCAGAAAGAGATGAGACAATATGTTCTTAGATTTTCTTGCACTTCAGTTGTGGAACCCCAGCCTAGTCCCTAGGTGTTCACGGCTCGGTCAATCCTGCTACAGTGAGCTGTGACGTCACCGAGAAACACTCGTCGAGAACCAGCCTCGTTCCCAGAGCTCTCTGAGAGAACGGTTCGTTCTCGCGTGAGGAAGAGAGAGAACCCTGGGAACGAGTTTGGCCAAGAACTTACCCACCCTTTCCCATCCTATTCTAGACTTCGTCCGGACAACGAGGAAAAAGAGAACACCTTAGGCTAGACTTGCCACCCTTAGCTAATAAAGCTAGTGCTTAAGGGAAAGGATGCGGAACTTAAATACGAGAATCAAGTGCTGGTCAATTTCCACCACATGCACAGAACTGTGACTCATTCTCTTAGTTAGGAAACTATACTCAACAATCAACAATCAAGGGTAAAATTCTTTATTTCTTAAAATTGCGTTGCTTGTTTTGGTATAAAAAATGCAAACAACCCCACAGTTGCTGGAAGTTCAGTTTGTATCGGACTGTATGGGTGGTACACTGTTCTCAATATTATCTCGGCCATCCTATGGCTTTTTCAAATTGAGCTAGATGTTGGGAAACGCCACTCCCGCCTAATTCCACTCTTTCCGCCTTTTTTGCCAGGTATTTTCTTGTCGGGAAAATCCTCACTACTCTAGCGGACCTATGCGCTTTCCTTAAAGCTGTGATTGCAAGCTACATCAATCTTAAAGAAAATGGACGAAAAATTAAGACCTTCTGCCACCCCACACCCTACCCCCACACCCTAAAAAACTCAGGGATGGGAAACTGGCGCGTGTTGGCCTTTGTGCGATTAATGCTTCATTTCGAGGAGAAGGGGAAATTACTTTTTCATTTTTTCGGTCCCAGACAAATAGATGGAAAATTACGGACACCCTTAGCCCCCAAAGAAAAAAAATAATCGAAAGAAAAAATGAAAAAAAGCATAGGAAAATAGCGCGTTTAAGACTTGGTGCACCTTTACTTCAACCTTGACTTCGGGAGATGATTTTGTCCAAGATTGTCTCTTATAATATAATTACATCTAGGCGTCAATCAGGTGCTTGCGGCAGAAAATCAGGATTCGAAAGCGTGCGCCTCGAGTGAGAGAGGTAGCTGGCTGCAATCAATGATATTGTTAGGTGCCAAGAGAACATAATTATGTTCTCTATAAAACGCTTGACTAATATTCATCTTGAAACAACATCATATAGATCTGAGGTTTTAATCTATTAATATTGCAGTCAAAAATAGCTCACCAAAGAAAAAGATGCTGAGTCGTTTAGGGAATATTCATTTAGTTTAAGTAGTAGTCACGTGGCTGTCCAAAACTCCTGAGAATACCGTTTTTAGCCTTATGTTTTAAAGTTTAGTTTTATGAAGTGATGATGACGATGATGATGTGATACAGTGTGTTTATATGTATTAAAGAGCATAAAGAGACAAACAAGAACAATAAACGAGCACTCAAGTTACAACACTTCATAAAGCTAAGTATTTAGCTGATATTAAAGGTTAGTGGTCAAATTTAAATAGAAATAAGTTTTTGTCGTTGCTATTTTTGTTGTTGAAGAAATACAGGGTTTTAGACTGCGCCCATTAGTTACAGAATTATCATCCCTTAATTGACTTTTATTTTGAACATATTCGTGAACACTCGATCGCCTTCAAGGAAGTGACTATATTTAAAGTGGCAGCTCCATCAACACTAATAATTTCTTTAAGGTGAAAGTCAAGACTATATGCGCCAAGATTCACTTAGTAATTAATGTCATCATTAGAGTCAGTTATTACATTAGTTCTAACATAATTGCTTGCCTAATATCGCTAACACACAACAGGCAAACCGGCGATTTACGACTTGCGGGGGGAAATTCCCTTACATATGGTCGGTAAAGACTATGGTCTTTGACCTCTTTCGGTTGGCCTGAATTGAGTATAAAGAAAAAGCCACCCACCCCGACTTAAATTTTCCAGAAGTTCCCCCAGAGTACCTGCAAACGCTCACCTTGGATTGCGTGCCTCGTCATATTTAAAGTCTTAATCAGCGGTTTACCTCTCTCAGAAAAAGGAGAGGCCTACAATTGACAATGTGTCATCTTACAACAGGACACTTTGATGGTTTTATAATCCTTTCCTGTGATTGATATTTTTGTGGATTTCCTAAGAGAGGTCGGACGATACAATAAAAAGGAAGTGTAAATTATCTAAAAGTGCCTATGCGTGATTATTTATGACAAACAGGCTGATCTAGATTATTGGCAGATTTCCTTATTATGAATAAATGACCTTTCTTTTTTATGATGGAAAGAAGGGTGGAGTAGTATGTTTACAGCACTCACCTTTTTCGATTGTATGATGGCTAGGGTTCAGGTTCCTATGGCAGCCGTTGAGTTTGTCGTTGGTTATCATGATCTTGTCCTTTCCCTCGTTGGTTGGTCTCCATATATCACAGAACTCGTCTACCCTGAATTAGTTTGCGAGCAACATTCCGCCTCCTAGAGCTTGCTCCCATGCCACAGGGTGGCAGGCGTTGATTTCGCGCGCCTATTATCCTCAGTAGCAACGCCCACTACGCAGGTTAAGCTGGCTACACCCTAGAACAGGTGTTTTGTGGGGAAACAATGTACATTTTTACGTATAAACATTTTTATTGAAAATTACGCTATTTTTTTTTAGAAAACTGAATACTAGTATGATTTTAGATTAAGTACTTTCAGTTTAAATTTTATATACTCATGCTCAATGATATAATTTAATCGAATGTTTGAACAGTAATTAATAAACACCGGCATCTGTACCGTGAGAGAAACATCTTTGTTTTTCCATCCGCGACATGCAGGATATTATTTCACAGGCTTTTACGATTCATCGACGCCTCTCCGTTTTAACACTGTCGCATTACGATTCAAGATAGGATAACCTCATTCTCTCTTGGAGTAGAACATTGTTTGTCACGATTTCTTTGAAATGTTGTCGCCTTTGCATGTTCTGTCTATAACGTTTAGCATAAGAGGCTGACATCACAATTAATCGGATACATGGGTCGCTGGTGGTTTTACTATCTGTACCAGAATTTGAGTTTTCGTGACTGCGAAAAGTTCCTATCGTTTTATTGTTTGACCCACCCAAAAATGATTTGGTGTTAATAATAAATACACATAGTCAAAAATAAAACTAATTTTGAACACCTTGCTAAAATATTACCTCAATGCATTAAAAATAAACTTAGGGGCTGCTCACATCTCAGATGACCATAAGCACACCTGGGCTTGAATCTTTGTGATTTTCACTTTAGTCACTCAGTTGTCTCACTTCTCCCCTTTCAAAAAAGAACACAAGGAGGAGAAATTACAGCCTGGCGATTATTTTACTGATAATCCATATCTCCCTTTCCAGGGGGAGGGGGAGGGGACATCCCTCGCAATGAAAGGGAAAATAACTGAAAAAACTAAACGAAAAGGGGAAAAAAGAAAGAAAAGAAGAGAAAAAAAAATAGTTCTGTATATACCTAAAATCGAACCCTGGACCTCCTACACGACAGGGCATTTCGTTACCACTACGCCAAGTGGGAACATACTGTGAAACAGAAATTCCGCCAGCTCATCCTATTTAGAGCTGATCGAACCCTGTTAAATATGAATTCAAAGATATTTTTCAGGAGAATGACTGGTGTTTTGACGGTAAAAAACTCAACTTAAAAGTATTTCATCAGGCCGATACGGTATAAACTCGTCTGTAAGCAAACCTTGTGTTTTGTTACCTCGACTTTCGCTCATATCTTAAGGCTAATGATCCAAATTGCTTCCATTTGCTCTTAAAAGTACTTTTGCCTGCAAAAAGCACTATCCACTCCTAAAACGGCCACTAATAAAAACAATAGAAAATGACCAATGACCAAAGCAAGACACTCTTCGTAAAGCAATCCTATTGGTTGCCTGGAAACCGACAATGCACCTCGACGTCACCAACCAAACTCGATAGACTTATAGCAATGAAATGATCACTTAGCTTGCGACCCTCGTGGGAGCTACGAGCGTTGCAAATTCCGACAAAATGATAAACTCACCTTGGCGAGGTGAAATTCAGCTAAACTTTGACCAAAAAAATGTGGAACTTTTCATGACATTAAGCCCCTTGAAGCTGTTTTGTGAGTTGGTTTAGTTTAAATCAGGGAATACACTTACGAATTCTTCTCAGAATCACTGAAATGCCTGCTTATCAGTTTCAGGGAGGCTGGTACTGCGCAAGCTCAGGCTGGAAAGTGCTTCTCAGTCGCTAAAAATATACAAATAAATAAATACATAATAATTAGACAAAATATATAGTTCCTTGCCCTGAGTAGCATATCAAAAAGTCCTGCTCAATGGTTGTCAATGTTCAATTATTAAAAAAACGACCATTGCTTGCAAAACACTAAAAAGTACCGCTAAGTGGTTTTAACTTCACTAATCACATTAAATTGAATTGAAAGAAAGAACTCTAAATTTCTTACTTCAATGCGTCTAAGAGGCACAGTTCTTACGAGTACATGAGATGTTTCCCTCTGTTCCCGTTAATATTTGTTACTGCCAGTCTTGGAGTACGATCTTGGAATCCTAACTTTAATAACGAGGGAGGAGATTAAAATCGTGCAAACACCGGCATTTTTGGTTTAAAAAGTTACAGTTTCTTAATCTTGTTTTAGAATTAATAGTTTTACAATCCCTAATCAAGTTATATTAAATTTTAGATGGAAAACCCTGAAATACGTTAAGCACGCTGTCGGCTAGAGTAAAAGACCAAGCCTGTCCCGATATGACAGATATGAATCACTTCAGTTTGATAGATAAATGAGGCATAGCTAGTTGGAATAATGAAAGAGTCCATGGGCTTGTACCCCTAAAACTTACGTATTACATAAGTCAAAAGAGTGGGCAAAGCTGTTCTCCGGCAAACTTTTTTGGACAAGCGTTACCGGTTGCGAAATGATCATTTTCTCTGTCTGGAGGTGTTAATCCTCTCCGAAGTAACACTTTGCAGCTCATCGGAAGAGCAGAACGTGCGGCCCACTTACTTACAAGCAATATACTGCGCACTATAATAGGTAACTCAAGTACCTTGGAACGAATATAAATGCCATGCCTTGCACTGCAGATGCCATGCTAGGAAGCGTTCATTGACCTTTAGCTTCACTTCCATTGGATACTACTTGAGCTACATATACAGTATTACTGAATGAGATTCTCTTCTATAGAAAACCAGCCTGTTCAAGGTCATTCTGAATGGTTGTTGGCTATCGTGCGGGGGTATACTCCCGCACGTAAATTTAGGATTTACGTGGTATGTCTCCCGAAGTTTTTATTTCAGTTGAAGAGAAGCTGGATTTAAAATTAGGTCTCGAAACGACGGATAAATGGCACTCTAGGCGAAAACCAATTGCGCGAAATTGTTTGAAAAGGATTTTCAGTATTTCAGTTCTCTCTCGAGCTGTCTCTTGAGACACATTTATTATAAACTGCGTAGACAGTAGAATAGTCCATCAATCGTTCAATCGTTTTGGTGCGTGTGTTAGTTTTTTTTTAGCAGTGTTCAGTTAGGTCTTGTGAATTAATGTACACTATCAAGGGCGCAATAACTTTAAGGACGTGTGTCGAAGAACATGCTACATTTCGGTGTCACGTACCTAAAAATGGGGGATCCCCTCGGGGTTCGCTATACACTTCATAGCGTCAGGAGCCGATAGTAACAGTAGTAATAGCGTGTGATTTTGTTGACCTTTTGGTAGGCATTATGACCACTGGAGTCTAGCAGACTACTAAGACTCGGGATTAACGTTTTAAGAAGATTCGTCTCATTATCTCTCTTGCGCACTGTTTTGCTATGAAAAATGATGACCCGGCTCTTCTTACCACAATTCATTCGACATCATGGGCGTGAGAGAATGTCCTGAACTTAACAAAAGACGATGTTTGAAAGAAGAAAAACAACGTTTATGAAACTGAACTGTATCAAAATCTTTATTTGTCATTCTTTTTGTACATAGGATTATTTTAATCTTCTTAAAACTACTTACAACGTTGAGTTTTCACTGAAAGCACATCGTGCTGGTTTGCACATGATATCATTTCAAGCATGAAATATCTTTCTATTATATGATACTGCTCCAACCACAAATTCAAAGTGCTTGATTATATGACAGTTGTGAGAGCTTTGTCGATGACTTTGTGCTTGTTGTCATTTTCTTAATACTTTACTTCGTTTGATTTTATTTTGCTCGCAGGCCATATTTTTTTTTCAGCTGAAGTCTCAAGCGTTCGTTCGGTCTGCCCCTCCCCGAGTTCAGTGAACATATTTTCCCTTGAGAAGCACATTCGGTATCGTTCGGAACAGAGCTTGTTTTATTTCGTTGTACACAATATATATGCTCAATATTACAACATAAACTGCATTTTAATGAATTTAATATCTGTCAGTTATAATCACTGTCACGAAAAGAAATCAACAACCGTAAAAATAAGTTACACATTTGTTAGCAATCATGAACGACCAGAAGGATAATTGCTTCAGTCAGAGTGGCACTGATTGCTTGTTACCATGTTTCTACTGATTACTGACCTGGCTAGTCCTTTTTTTGGAGTAATTGGTTTCACTTCTGTCATTAGTTTATGATTTGCGTCAATCAAAAGATTCCTCAAAAAAATGTCTAAGGTAATTACAAAACTGCCAGTCGATGAAAAATGTCTAACAACGCAGGTTTTGGGTTAAAGCGAACTGTAGAAACGAGGTATTTATCTTAATTGATGAAGCTCGTCAGTAAACGGGCAATCATTGAAAATAGAGGTTAATCTTTTCAAGATGTACAAACCGAGACCTACGGTGTCTTTTTAAATTTTATCTTAAAATCGATCGACAAAGTCCGTTATTGGGAAATTAAGGCTGTTAATCTCTTGTCTACTAAGTTGAGAGAGGAACCTTTATCTTAAGTGAAATCAAATAGCAATACATCTTCCCTTTATATAAGCATTCCTGCAGTGACTCAGTCTAATTCAATTGCCTAATCGTGCAAGTATTCAACCCGTTCACGTTATTTTTCTTTAAAAGATGGAAAGTCATGCATTCAATCTCGGGTCACTAATGAAATATTGCTCTTGTGGGCATCACTCCTTGTAACAAAGGAAATTTAATATGACAGTCAGTGATATCAGACCCTCGTACCCTGGTGCAGAAAACACGTATACAGTGTTATGAGTGACAAGAAATGAGATGAAGTATTTTACTTTAATATCAATTCTTATCAGTTTGATAATAATAATAATAATAATAAAAAAATTGGTGAGAGGTTTTGTCGGCTTTTAACCCCTTCACGTACCAATCAGTTCACGGTGGTATCTTGGGTAGTTTATTTCAAGTCATTTCAGTGGATGTTGTTGTTCTTGATGATTTTTCCCGTAGGACTAATTAAAAACGGGGGTCTTTACCTTTAGGGCGCGGAAATCGAAATGCTCCGGAGCCGGGCGTTGTAAACGGCGTGGTTGTTTAGTCAACAAGATCCGACTAGATAAAAGCCAACTAATGACAAAAGTATTTTCTAATAAGAGACCACGGGTTTAAAGAACCTCAAAGGCTTCTTTCGAAATCACGACAGATAAACTGAACAATTCAAGTGTGTCTCCGTTAAGATAAATCTGGCAACCACAACTTGAAATAGCCGCCAACCGGTAAAGCAAAGCGCCACGCTCTCAAACGTCCCAATAATTTTATTGATCTATTCTTGGGTGCGATTCGTGTAATGCTATGTTAATATGCTTGGGTGAACTTGTAAAACGTATGGCATACTATAGGTAAAACTGTATTTTTTTTTTCATTCATGATCTTTCTAAACAAATAACGGGTTTAGCCGAAGGAAATAGCCAATTGCAATTTAATAGTACTAAAAGATTTCAGCTTTTTGATGCCGAATTGAATATAGGTGTATGGTGAAAATAGAGGCAGAGAATTTACACAATAAGAGATTGCCTGACTATTTTATTACAAATTTTGATAGGGGCTTACCATTAATTATAGAGCCTAATCTTTTTTAATTAATATAGTTATAAGGTGCCAAAGAAATCTCTCTCTCTATATATATCACGAAATTGAAATTAAAAAGTAATGAAAACATATGGCGTAAAGAATGATTGAGGAATAGAAAATTAACGTGAAATAATTGACGAAGAAGGCAAGCAATGTATGCCTTGTTAACACTTTCACGGGTGTGACATTCCGCTATACAGAACATCCCACCTGTATCGACTTACAGGGCATGATTCATCTTATTGCACCACCTTGGAATAATTTACAAGCCATGCAGTAGTTGTTCTCCTTTTGAAAACTGTTTCCGCAAGAAGTACATAGAAATTAAAATATTTTCATTCACACCGGTGGACACTGTCGTAGTTAAGTTTTGTTTATAATCTTTTGAGACCGCTTTCGACTGTGGGTGATAAATAACTTTTGTATGCACCTGTTGTTCAGTTTAATTTTCCTTCTGACGGCATAAAGCAATGCAACGTTAACAGAAACTGGAGCTGCGAGTGGAAACTGCTCTGTGTTGAATATTCTGCCTGTAGAACGATGAAGTGTCTAGCGTGCGTGCCTGATTGATTCTCTGTTTACAGGTGGCACCAAGTCTGTGGTTTCAAGAATCTTCCCTTTTCCGAACCAATTTCAACGACTGTCGAAAATTGCGAGTCTGAAGGTCTAGAGATAATGGGTGGGCAGTGAGTCCTAGCTATCTTCGGCGCCTGGAGGACTCGATTGGGCGGATAAGACCGTTCCCAACAAATTGACAATCAAAAAGTCATATCAAGTTATCTACTAACTGTTGACAGCAATCCGGAATCGTGGTTGTCAGTATTTTTTAGCTACGAACAATAATATGTTAAAATTATCATTATCGCTGCTATGAAGATTATGTTTATTTATAAAGTACATAAACGAAAATTAAGAATGTTATTGTTGCTAAAACTTGAGTTACAAAGACCGATATTGAATGCCATGTCGCTAATCTTATCCACGAAACGTTGTTTACTAATTTGCTTGCGCGGTGGTCCATTCAGTTTTTGAACAAAACTATTACTAATTTCTTTATAACAATAGTTCTTCTTTGGGAAGAATTTATAATCTGCCATTTCCTGCGCGGTTAACCGATGAAGAGGCATAGTGGCAATATTTTGAATTGTTCATTAGGTGACCTAATCAAAATACTAACCTCTGTTTACCTTGCGAAATGAAGTAAACATATTTTTAATTGACATCTGTGGCAATGCCGTTTTTTTCGAATCGGAGGAGAGAATTTTCATTTGAGCGTTGCGATTTTACATTGAAGACACTCCATGTTGTATGTGTTCCCACAGAGATTTGAGAGTACT
The DNA here is from genome assembly GCA_022179025.1 of Porites australiensis. Lineage (NCBI taxonomy): Eukaryota > Metazoa > Cnidaria > Anthozoa > Scleractinia > Poritidae > Porites > Porites australiensis. The sequence goes on along the minus strand of BOPM01000534.1, from coordinate 136,215 downwards.
CGACCACGACTTCCAGTTTTACTTCCGCTTGCAAAGATCGCACCCTGCCGGATATCGTCACCGCATGTGACGAAAGGGAAATACACAGCCCAAGTTAAATATCAAGCATACAAGCTGCATAGCTTTAGTCTGGTTTAGCCGTTGGAGGTGTAAAGTTCAGTTAGCTTTGACATCTGAGATTACTACCTGACTACGAGGATTTTTTGTGTTGCGTTATTACATCGCCGACAAGAACTTGATAAAAATGGGTAACTACTCTGTTGGATTACCCGAAGAGGAAGATTGCCATTTCTTGCCTCTAAAACACGTCTATGGAATGATGGCCGTGAATATTTTGTCAACAGTTATTGGCACAATCGGCAACGTGTTAGTGATCGGAACGGTACGCACGAATTACGCTCTGCAGATAATTTCCAACTTTTGGTTGGTGAGCATGGCCGTCGCTGATTTATTCGTAACAGCACTGGGGCAGCCTTTGTTCTCAGTTTTCCTGGGTCTACAAATCGGCGGCCAATGCAACATTTTCGTTTCGCAAGCGTTTCGCTTGATTGCCAACATGTCATGCTCGGCTTCGGTACTTCATTTGTGCCTAATCAGCATTGACCGCTGCCTGGTTATCCTCCGGCCTCACGATTTCAGAGAGATTCGGACCAAAAACCGGTTCAAGATAGCGCTAGTGATCGCATGGACATTGCCGATAGTTTACGGTATCCTACGCCTGACCGTCAGCAAAACGGCAACGTCTTATTTCACAGTCATAGCCGTGGGCCTTTGCTACGTGGCTATCATCGTATGTTACTCGCTGATTATTCTCAAAGTCAGAAAACAGGGCTCAGCGACACTAAAACGCTTTCGCAGTCAAAGCGGGAGAGGCGTTGCCTCGGAGCACGTTGTAGAGCGCCGTGTAACGGTCACTATAGCGATCGTTGTTGTTATTTTCACGATTTGCTGGTTTCCTCTGTTGTACCTGCGCTCCGCATTCGCTGAGGAAAACTTTGGCGTCGCTTACAACTGGGCAAGAACATTGGCACTAACTAACTCATCAATGAACCCGTGGATTTATTGTTTCAGGATAGCTGAGTTCCGTCAAGCATACAGAAGACTTATTAGGTGTCAGTGGAAGCCTGTTTGTACGTGTAATGGAGGAACAGGAGACCAACGCGAGATGACCACTGGTACGCATTCTAGCGATTTGGAGACGAGCCATCAAGGACCGAATGCAGTGTAAAATTACACTAATGCTCAGCGTGAGCTGAAAAAATAGTTTTTCCTGCCTGACAGACTGGCTGAGAACTAGCTGGCGAAATATTAGAAGACCTTTGCGTCTGGGCTAGAAGTTTTCTCCACCTTTAACACCATTCTACCCCGGAAAATGAGCCGAAAACCTGGGAAGCTAGCAAAGACTAAAATAGGTCGTCGATACCAACTGATGGAGAAAAGACATACCCGTGATATGGGAACTTGCAAAAACGCTTAAGAGGACGTTTGACCATTGGAATCATAAATATCAATTACTTTACATAACGTAAAGAGTATAACTTTACTTTCCAGTCGCGTTTTCGTAATGACAAGTGTATATTATTACCCAATGTTTTTGTTCTGTGCGCTTTGTTGTCTTGATCGCATAATCTAGCTTCAGGGAGGTACGAAACTAAAAGTCTACAAAAACAACTTTTTTTCATTTTTTGAAATTAACTTGTCTGCCAATATAACTATAAACATTAAACAGTTGAAGTGTTTGGAGCATATCTTTTGTTAGTTTGTGATTGTAATGTGTCTAAATTGCTGAAATAAAAGCCTGAACAGTGTAATTTCTTTGACAGTTTTGAAGCGGCATTCAAACAAATATTGAAGAATAAAAATTCTCGGCCCTGATGCATGTTTTTGTCTCAGTGAAAGATAAAATTCTTATCCGCTGGTTTTGTCTCCGGGAAATTCTTTTCAAAGAGTTTTGGGTGGTTCGGAGATTTTCTGTCATAAAAACGATCAAAGCGGGAGCTTTTCGTGTTGTATCGTTAAGCATGTATGTTTTATGCAAAATAAGCCTTAGCCCAAGAAAAAACAATATAATTAAGCGACTAGACGCTTGAATAGTAACATATTGGCAATCTTATTTTGTCCAAAAATATCAACCCGCGTACCCTTCATAGATTACATTACAAGAAACTTCCAGTTCCGGCAGTAAAGGCGCGTTTGCCTTAACTGCTGACATATTTTTTCATGATTGCGTTTTCAAGAACAATGGCAAAACGACCCTTGCCTTAGATGAGCTGTAACTGGATCTACTTAAGACTTTGCAGGATGCGAAGGCCCGGGTCTCGAGTATTTTCTAGTCAGCTTGTTTGGCTCGAGAGTTAATTCGGTGAACCAGCCTGCACGGAACGCGAGGGGACGAGAACAGGGCGGATTAAGGTTGGGCGGTGAAACGAGCGCGTCTGAGCAAAAAGGTGTGATGCAGTGGACGGGACTCTGCTTAGAAATTTCGCTTATTTTCGACTTCGGTCAGGGCTTGCGATGTGGTTTTGTCCATTACACACTGCCGCTGTCACTGAATTATGGCGGCTTGATTTGTTTTCTTGCACTTCTTCCTCGTTCCTTTGTGCTGGTACGCTGTTTCCGAGAGGCAGATGTTGCTATTTTTGCGGGAGGTTTAGTTGGAGTAGACAAACATCTCATTCAAAGCGTTTCCCTTATTACTTCCATGACTCTACCAGGGAATTATATTTTCGTTCTACTACTTGCCAATGTCGATGTTATTCCAAAACAAAAACAACTAAGTACTGTCTAAAACAGGAAGGAAAATCCCATCCATGTCATCCATTGCAAAACTAAAAGACAGTAGATCGTGTTTCATAACAAGATGACGTGTATTTTATAAATTCGTGCAGCTCGTGCAAGGTTAGCCTCCCCCGCAGGCGTTTTTAGGGGAGATCGTATTTCTTCCCTCCCCCGCCTGCGGGAGAGGCTAGTGCAAGGTGGAATTATGCTAATTTCAATCACATCATCCTTTTTTTTAATTTTGAAAAAAAAAAAACATCTCTTACGTCTTTCGGTTTCTTCGAAAATTCAAAATTAGTTTCCCCTCAGTTTTACTGTTTACCTTGTTTTGTTTTAGAGAGAAAAACGGAGAAAAAACCTTAAGACTAACCTCAATAAATTTTGTGTACATGCGGTTGCTGGATTTGCAACCCATTGCGCGAATTCGCCATGGCGCGTTGCACCCGAGAAGCAAAGTTTGAAGCAATGTAACACCACTATATCAAAATATATCAATCTAATTTTTTGTCATGTTATATAAAATTTATCCCCCTTTAACATATGTAGAAATTGAGGTTAAGAAATGTTAAGCTTTTGCAAACGAAACGGCGAAAGACGATTGAGTGATATTTAGTGGAAGGAGGAGGTATTCAACTCTTTCAAATTAAACTCAAATTTTGGCATTATACGACCAACAAGTTTGACTTATAGGCATACAGACACAAACATGTGAAACCGCTTATTGATATTGTTATGAAACGAATTTATCTATTTAACATTGTAGCCTGAAATTACAGAAAGAAAATAGGATTTCCGGTTTGCAAAAAGGAAAATTTCGCCGGCCTTCAAGCGCACCGGAAGCGCGGGAAGAGCTGTCGTGCCAGTCCTACTCCGCATCACACATTAAATGAAGAGCGGAGCGCTCGTTTCACCGCCCAATCCGCCCTGGACGAGAAAGTCACTGGCACCCACTCTCTATCCCTACCCTCTTGTACTTTGGACGTGCGTTCATTTGGCTTAGCTTATTATTTGCCACCTTTCACTTCTAGTTTGCTATGTCGTGTTAGTTATGGCACGTGGTAATCAAAGACTGGAGATTTTCTTGCACCTTCTCCAGAGGCTACGTAACACGTGGTTTTTTCCCTAGTCTCCCTCGCATCAGTTTCTGTCTCGTCACGCAACCGCTGTGTTGCGTGTTCTAACGGAACGAGACAAAAAAGGCTGCTTGGACAATGATATTGCCTTGCTTAACGGTGGCCTATTCCTGGTTCTTTAAAAAATTCAATACATGACGATTCCTTCTCGGTAAGAATCGGCTACCACGTGACCACAAGGGAATATATAGTATCGAGAAAATAATTCGAACAGAAGCCATCAATATTGGTGGGCTCCTGTTCGAACTCCAGTTTTTGGGTGTTTTGGTTCAGAACTACAAATCAGGCCGCTCACCCTCTAGTTTCAAACTTAGCTCAGAAACAGGTTAAGGCAACCAAAGGAAAACTGAATATATACACACAAATTTAAGCGACTGGGCAACGATCAAATCAACGGGCAACCTCGTCCCCAGGGCTTTCCCCTTAAAAAATGGGTGGGCCCCACCCATTTTTTAAGGGAAAAGCCCTGAGGACGAGGTTGATCAACGGGGCTTGCCAAACCATCCTTCAAGGTAACGTTCAAAAGATGATGGGAGAAAAACTCCCCAAAATCATGCTGCAAGCCGAGCTCAGCGAAGCCCTGGACTAAGATATGAAGATCGGAGTGGAAAGAGAGAGGCTAGAGTAGAGGGATGCGGTTGCATGCCAGGATCTGTGGCGCCTCAGTGGTACACAGCACTGGTATATAAGTCTGCGTGCGTGGAGTAACAAACTCTCTCAGAATACTTGAAAGGCAACTTAGCGGTGGCAGCGTTCCATGGCACATTTTGTACCCCGAAGGCGAGTACCGACACGCCTTACTGGCCCTTTCTCATTGTAGATGCCCTGAAGACCGAATTAAGATACGGGACTGCCGGACTAAATGTGCCAATCGGAAGTTACCAAGCAAACTACAGCAATTCATAAGGTGTGACAGAGAAAAGTTTATAGAGTGCAACGGAATTAAGTTCGTAATCAACCAGTGGAAAGGAACGACGGAGCAAGTCGAGATCAACACTAGTAGGAGTAAGGGTTCCTAGCCCGACGGGGGGAGGTTACTCGTGGAGGAAATTCTTGATGGGGGTACCATGTGCCGCCCGTTTCTCCAAATCCTGACCCTATTTCAGACCCAAAAATGTCATTTTCCACACCCGTTTTCAGACCAGACCTCTAAAATCTATGCCCGTTTTTAGGCAGAAATTATGTCATCCTTACTTAGCCTCATGCCTCAGAGCGCAAACAAAAAATTCTTCCAATCCATTTCGAATTCGCACATTTCTCTTTCATTCCTACTCAAGTGGAATTGAAGCGATAGATAATTCCATTCACTCCCGTAGCTCCCTCGAAAACCATACCTGATTCCAGACCAAACTGGGTAAAGTGTATAACCTTTTCCCCGGCGAAGGGGGGGGGGGGGGGGTACTCCCTTATAAGAGGCTAATGGGGATGTGTCGCTCGATGGCGTCGCATTTTCACGACTGAAGTGACTTTAATGGGGTCGCATTTTCAATAGATTTACTAGAATGGGGTCGCAAATTTTCGGATTTTTGGGGCAAGTAGGGAAGATTCTCGGTTAAAAAAATCAGAAAGTTGTTGTTTATTAAATTTTACAGTAAGCTCGCATTGACCGCATTACATTCCGCCCCTTGAAACCACATTGATAAGGTAGATGCATAAATAGAAAGTGACTAAATTGGGATCGCGAAAATTACATTTTCCAAAAAGTGACTAAGATGGGGTCTATAATTGGCCATAAAATAGACTATAATGGTTAGGAGCTCTGAGAGGCCAGCGGCACATACCAGGCAAACATTAACCCAAGTACCCCCCAGGCCTTTTTCAGACCAAAAAGGCCCCAAAACCATACCCTTTGGGGCGGCACATGTCTATATGACTTATATATGTACCCTCCCGGATTCCTAGAAAGACTGATCAATTAGATAGTAGGACATAACGAGATTATTCGCCATCAGAACTAAAATGTGACGAGAGATAAATCCTACAAAACAATGTCGAAATCGCAAAGTCATCGAAATGTGCAAATCGCGCCGAACTGAGCATTGTATCCATATTTTCAGGGGCGCCGTACACGCGCTGGTTAACTATGTGTATAGATCTACAATAGGGAATGCGTAGTAGTGAGAGCACTCTCCTCCCAGCAATGTGACCCGGATTCAAATCCCGGCGTCGAGGGCACAGAGGTTTTCTCCGGGTACTCCGGTCTTCCCGTCTCCTCAAAATCCAACATTTACAAATTCCAATTCGACACCCTGTTTTACGGATGGGCTACCTCTAAAAGAATCAGTTATTTATTATTTATTTATTAACTAATTATTTAATAACAGAAGCAGCGGGTCAAAGTGTCGCTCTTTACTCTGAATTGGGTTGGACTTTTTATTGTTTCTAAAAAATATGACAGAATTCTTGACCCAGCAAAACGAATAATTATTCCGCTCCTTGCATCCTTTCCACCCCTCTCAGAATTAAATAATTGTGATCCTTCCATGGGCGTAACCAACTTTTTGACTTGTTCTAGGCCTGTTCCATAAAGGTAGCGTCTAAGGAGACCGGTAATACACTGCACCAGAATTTTTCTTTTGCAAAGACCGATCTTCAAAAATGTCTTTAATTGTATGCGTATAAAAGCTCGTCAAATAGATTGTATCTAAATTTCGAACTACTGATCTCAGTACCAACTATAAATAGAGCCTTAACTTCCGTCAATGGTATATGTGACCAGGAGCCATCGGCTCCTGTATATGTTAAAACCGAACCTATCCAGTAGCGACGAATAAAAGATCAATCGTCCTGTTTTTCCAGAGGCTTCGAAATCATCTAACCAGCATTAGTCTCCATTCTTAGAAAGTGTCACCCTTAAGATCCTTAAGGGACGTCTGACTTGGGAGATGTGTGACCATCAGTCCGAGTTGAATGAAACCCGGATATTCATTTTCATGCGCCTAATCTGTTGTTCCGCCATTCAGGTAATCTTACATCGAATAGCAGTTAGTCTGCTCCAGGCGTTCAGATAGTAGAGCGCGGCAGTCAGGTAGTAGGTTCATGCATGTTTATGTAGTCTTTTAGTAATTTTTTTGGAAATATTTTTATTCCTATAAGCGCTGATGAAAATAGCAATATTGATATCGGCGCTATATACGTTTTTATCATTATTATTATTATTATTATTATTATTATTATTATTATTATTATTGTCCCTATTATCACAGTCTTTGCTGGTGTTCTTTTTGTGCATCAGCCGGGCGCAAACCATGCACTTAGAGCGTCAGTCACTCAAGTCAATCATTCTGTTCATACACTGAACACCTTTCTGAGGATTCGTGCAGATCCCAGGCATGCAGATCTTTTGAATCTCTGTCATAGTAGCTCCCTCTGATACTTTCTTGATGTTTTCTACCATACCCTTCTTCACTGTACCAAGCGCACAAACAACCAAAGTGATCACTACGGTTTTCATATGCCACATTCTCTGTATTTCTAGTTTTAGGTCTTTGTACTTGCATTTTTTTTTCAGTTTCCTTCAGTGCGATGTTTCTATCTGATGGAACAGTCATATCAATCAGTTTGCAGATGGAATTCACTGAATCTTTAACGATGATATCTGGTCTGTTGAATTGGCTGTTATAGTTCTATCAGTATTGACTGGCATGTCCAACATGATGGTGATGTTGTTATCTTTATTGTGTATCACGGTCTCTGGTTCGTGTTCGTACCATTTGTCTGTAATCTCTATATCATGATCTTTACATATGCTCCAACGGAGATATGCTGCAGCATTATTGTGCCTGGAGATGTACTCTGTTCTGGCTAATACCTCACATCCAGATACAATATGGTCCACTGTCTCTTCATGTTGCGAACACATTTTATTATTATT
>BOPM01000534.1:105554-109071 GCA_022179025.1 Porites australiensis | reverse complement strand
CAAAGGCAACACCTTCCTTGAGGGTCATCTGGACATTTCAGAGTCTTCACTTAGCGACCAGTGGAGAAGTCTGTCGTTCTGTCCTTCTCATTCAGGAGATGACTCGATGGAAAAACGCCTCACGCTCTCAGGAACACCCGGGATGGGTTTCACTGTGGAAGCATCTCAAGACAATGGGACAGGCCTCGATGACCCTAAAGAGTTTGAAATAAATGAGCGGAATACTGTAAACGTCTTTCAGTTTATCCCACCTAAAGACATCTCAAAGACGCAGCTTGATATAACGGTTACTTCCGACTCGGATGTCCCCGCTTACTTGAAAGTTTCCCGAAACTGTCTAGACGTTAAGGACAACATAAGACTTGTGGATTATAGAGGAGAGTCTATTCGTCTTACTTTTGCGAGGAAAGGACGTATCACTTTGTCCAAGGCATCTATTCCTTCTCTGACCGACTCAGCAAGCTGGTACGTTGGTATTGCCCTAAATAACGCTGCAGGTACAACGCCATTAAATGCAAGTAAAACTGGAACTTTGACATTGACAAAATCATTTGATTACTCGTATGAAAAACCCATGTTAATTATAGTGCTGCTACCCCTTATTCTTGGTGGCCTTTTAGCTGTTTTGGCTGTGTATTGTTTCAAGGAACCTCACATTAACCCATTTACATCAATATGTTGTCCAGCAACTTGGGGCGAAGTCTGCACAGCCATGGGGGACGTCATCAGGAACCACTGGTTTGCAGGAAGGCCCAAAACGTTCTCTTACATTACATGCATTGTCGGTTGCGTCTTGATGGTGGGAGCTTTTCAGTTTGTTTATGCAGATTGGTATTTGATGATTCAAGAAGGCGATAGAGACCATTGTTACTATAACGACTTTTGTTACAGAGTATCAAGTAGCGATATTCCGTTTAATTTGATGAGTAGCAATTTGGCATATATAGTGCATGCCTTTATTTTAGCATTGTCTGTCTGGTACATGGAGGCAGAAGTACTAGCCCGTTCCGAGGGACGCAAAAACGAATTTTCCTTTTCAATAGGTTACGCTTTTGCGTGGGCGTTGCTTTTCGAGGGGTTGTTTTCAACGCTTTATCATCTTTGCCCAAGTAAGATCACATTCCAGTTTGATACGGCGTTTATGTTCGTCATTTCGGGTTTGATTGTAGTTGTAATGTATAATGGCATTGAGATAACAAACGGCCAAGAAGATGAAGGTAATGTGGGAGCAACAAATTTCTTCCTTGTTTTTATTGTCCCACTTTATATTTTAAACTATCTTGGTTCACTGAATCACTCAAACGAAGGTCTTATCCCAAGGGAGGCCTGGGCCGTACCCCTAGCCCTTTGGTGCTTTATTATTGTTAACTGGGTTGGCTATAAATTGTACTTTGAAAACTGGAAATGGTATTCGTTCTTAGAGGTGTTCATTTGTAAAGGCGAGTGTAAACGCAAGAGTATTGGCCTTACGATTGGTGTGGGCATAGCAGTCTTTTTTCTATGTTTGATAACGATTATCGATAGCCTTCCACAAGCGCTTCTTATTACTTGTATTGCAGAAAGCGTAGTCGTTACTATTATGAAAGTCTGTCGTTGTTGTAAATGTGAACGTCGTTCTTGGAAATGTTTTTTCAGTTACATCTATGTTTTGATAACCGCGGTGTTTTTAGGTTTGGCGTTGGTAATGTTTCTGGCCTTGCCAACAACAGATAAAGCAAAGACTCCTGAGGAATCTCGCAATGAAAACGAAGAATGCATATGGCTCGGTTTCTTCGACTACCACGATCTCTGGCACATTTCGTCTTCATTTGCTCTGCTGATGGGAGCACACCTTCTGATGTATGCCAGCTATACTGCTCCCAGCTGACGGGTCGGAAGGTCAGGACAATGACATACGCTTGGAGTGATTGTGCGTTTGTTTTCCCATAGCGAAAAGAGAGGCTTACGCATTGAAATGTTAACATCAGGCTAAATAGGGTCTAAATAGAATTCGGAGAACTGCTCATTTAAAAAGTCTCAAAAGAATAAGTGAACTATATATTTCTTTCGTTTAAACTCTTTTTTCCTTTGTTTTGAGGTCTGATTTTAATGCGTCAAATTCTACTACAGCAAAAAATACTTGACTAATCAGCGATAGTTGACCAAATTCCGAACAAATCTACGTCATCAGTATGGAATTTTTGGGCTGAAGCGTAGACGTCTCTCCCGCGAAAAGTCTCTTTCAGCGATGAAAGAAGGAACAGCTGTATTCGCAGGCTATCTTACACACTGCTGAAAATTGTTTGTCAAAGTAGCTTCAAAATTGCCTCGCATGGCGGCAGAACGTATACGTGTGTCAGTTTAGACTCTTTTCGTTTCTCGGTTAGTGGTGTGTGGACCTCTTATAACATTGCACCTTTCTAACATTGGCTAAGATACAAAAACTCCGAATAAACAATACCTTGTTCATAAATGAGTTGAATTATTTTTGGGAAAAACCCATTTTGTATTCTATAAAAGGCACTAAGCACTTTAAACAAAGATGGTTTTAAAATGCCTTAAAATCTAGTCAAGCAGAGTCAAGCATTTAGATATCCAATTGCATTAACTTTTTTGATCCATTGATTTTTGATTAAAAGTTATTGTATGCAGTTACTTGGAAGCTCATGGACCTATTGGGAATAAGCCACTTTTTATCGTTAACAAAGAACTTTCAGTCATCTGACAGAGAAAGAGCCTTTTTATTCACAAACTCAGTAAGGCCACTTAACGGCGAGCATTTATAAATAGCATTTTCGTGAAAATCCCGATGACAACATGAACAGACTTTTTGTAAAGTGAAATGTGAGTCTTGATGTAGGTCTGATGTTGTCCGAGAGTCGACTGCAATAGATAGCCTGTGCACAGCCGCGCTCTCCACAGATAAGAGGGGAGGGGCGTCGTTTTTTAACCCTATTTTTAAATTGAGAAATTAAACGAGACTTACCTGTAAGTTGAAGTTTGATTGAGTCATTCTGTGAGTCACACGTGATTTCCTTGTGACATTGACCGGTGACGAAATAGAATACATATTATATCCAGGAAGAAAAGTTAATGTTGAATAGTAGGATTTTAGAACATCATTATCTTGTATTAGAATTTAGTATTTTAGTAGCTCGTTTGTACTTTATGCAGCTATGATACTTACTTGAAACATAATCGTGTATTAGCGATACCCACGCTGACGTCACTTTTGAGTGAGTTTACGCAACAGGACGGCAAAACGTTTGCGTGTGACAAACGTGATAGGGTTATTACTTGCGTGTTTTGTCGTGATCTTCACTTAACGCTAATTTTTTCTGGTCGTTTACAAAACAAAAACTGTTTAAAGAAAGGTGAAGTTTGTGGCGGAAACGAAAGTATTGTCACGCTTGTCACACAAAGTATGTCGTCTTCTTTCCTGTCCCGTACTGATGCGTTCTGCTGATGTGCCACTGGTTCTTTGAAACAAAAGAACTACCGGGCATTTAAAGTGTCTGCGACGCAGACTAATAGGACT
>BOPM01000534.1:98054-103054 GCA_022179025.1 Porites australiensis | reverse complement strand
ATAGGTCGAATTACCTTATTGACATGTTAATGACATGTGTTACAGGACAACCTCGTCCCCAGGGCTTTTCCCTTAAAAAATGGCCGCCCCACCCATTTTTTAAGGGAAAAGCCCTGGGTACGAGGTTGGTTACAGGATAAATGCAAATGAGCAGATGGGCGGCATCAAAACAAAGTCTACAGGATCCTTTGCCTTTTCTTTTCACCCAGGCCACGCTCGGTTCACTTCCCTCGCCGATATTCTTTTTCACCCCGCTCCACCTGAGAGCCTGTTCGCAGACTAGGCGAGAGAGGACATAAACCTTCGTGTGTAAAGAAAAACGTTAACATTTGTCGCATGTCAGATTGAGGTATGCGCTTCAGGTTCTGACCATCTGAGTCACGTGCATCAGGAGGTCTTGCGTGAAGTAGTACGCTGTGCATGGGCTTGTGACGAATTGAGGTTTTCTGCTGAAGTGAGCGAAACGTTTTCCCTAATTTCGACTTTCAATCGAATATTTTCCCTCTACCTTGTCGGTAGAACAATAAATTGATTCAATGGAAACGTCCTGTTTAACTCAGCAAGCGATCAGCACATTTATAAATGGTTGGTTCACCCGTTACGGGTTTTATGGCGCGCAACGGACCATTTTTTCAGTTGTGACTTAGTACCCAAGCCTTTGAGTAAACGTGGGTAGTTCAAGGTTGACCGACCTTGTTTATAGATACCGACCAGACCTTTTCAAATTCTAAAAAGATACTGAATACGCTGAGGAGAACAAGATTAACATAACAAAACAGGAGGGATTAACATCAAAACAAGAAGAGGTATTGTGAAAAGCTTCAGAGACAACTGCAAATGAAAGCTTCAGGAGCAAGCCAAACCAACAAGGACATGAAACATGCTACATCTATATATTAAACAGAGATACATTTATATGACCAGTGTCTCAGTTTGTTGGACTCGACTGGACATTCTGAGGTAGATAAATAGACAGTTCACTGATACAGCTCAGTGGAAATGTCAATTAACTATACCGACATCTGTAAGCTATTGAGGTCAAGTAAATAGCATTTCATTCACAATCGAAATACTTATCGCTAAGAAACCGCGGTATAGTCTCATCCTAGGCGTTCACCTATTTGCGAGCTGGAAAAAGGGTGTGTCACTACCTTCGATGAAGCTAATCTTCGAGATGCTTTCCTACGTCAAAGCCGTCCTTTTTGCTATCGCTATTAGCTTTGAAATGTCCTCCATAGCTCAAGCGAAACTTTACGCTAACTGCAGCTTTGTGGGGTTACAAACATCACAAAAAAGTGAAAACAAGTCTTCGTTAATAACATTAACGTCTCAGCTTCCTTCGTCAGGAAACCTAGGCTGCACCGTAAAGGCAGACAACGCAAACAGTATTTTATATTTGAGAGGTAAAAGAAACAACGATTCGAAAGAAGGTGAGTTAAATCCGGACCCTCGGAATAGAAAGCTATCACTAGAGGGCTAGGTTGGTTATTCACGATGGTGTAGTTACTATTTCGCGCATTGCAGTATTCAGTGAAGGTTTCCATCTCATTTGAGTTTGTTTTGCTTACAAGGCCTTGCGATGCAACCCGTTTACTTTCAACCTAGGGTCTTGAAAAGATGCCTTCAAGACTTTGCCCGTTTTGGTTTTCTTGAACTCATATTTTGTCAATTAAATAGCCCAGAACATGCAATCGATAGTCGATATCGCGAATAATGCGAAATGCGACACAGACTAAATTTACTGAAAACCTCTTCATCCGCCAGAGCCGTATGACTGAAGGGCTGAAAACCCAGTAAACTGTTTTGAATTATATTCTGAACTTACTCTAACACTTTACTAGTGCAAGAGAATTATTTGCCTTGAGGGAGCCAGACATCAATAGGTATTGTTTATTGAAATGAAGTGCCATCATGGTTATGAGAACACCGATAGAGTTTTCTCATTTTTATGGTTTTGTATTCATCGGCCTTGATCGGATGACCGGGCACCGACATATAACTACCGATTGCATTGCAGCTATGCTGGACTAACAAACTCTCCCACGTAAATTACAGAGGCGAAGGAGCGTTTTGAAACGTGCGTGGGGGAGCTCATCTTTCACTCAGTCATGCGCATTAACTCCTACTCAGATTTTCAAAAATGCCTTTAGCGTTGTTCGTTGCCCCATCAAACCTCCTTGTAAACTTCCTAGTGTCTAGTGTGCCGGAATCGATTTTTTTCAGGCTGTCCTGCTTCGTGTAGTTCTTGAGTTGTCTTAGGGCAGAAACTGTGCGCTCTGAAGTCACCGATGCCATAGATATTGCGAGGGCTTGTATGATCCGGATGTAAACCCAGACTGGTTAGGAAAGCCGGCAAACATCAAAGTTGAAAACAACGGTGGTGTAGTTTATTTTGGAAGCTCCCTGACCGTGCACAACCTTTTGTTTTCTTTGTCATTCACAAATTGTGACTGAATAAATTAATGCTAGCAATGATTTTATTGGTCAGTAACTTCAAAATGATAGGAATGCTATTGAACGTTGTGCGCGGTCAGGTCCAAAAAATCTAACAACATATAACAAAGGGTTTCTCAACCATTCCACTTAATTTACTATGCTCAGACATTATAATTTTAGCTAAAGCTAATAATAATATATTTACATACATAATTACATACATATTGCTGGTTTTCAAAGTCACGCCATTCAAAATAGATCAAAATAAAAATCACAACCGTTCAATCCGCGTTCAATAGATAAAGTCCAGAATCTGGGAAATGAAAGGAGGTACATATACAAAGACCCTCGCTCAGATTAAGGTCAGAGGAATATTTCGTATACGAGATATCCGAAGAAATGTCTTACCCAAACTTATACTGAGATTTGTATGGAGACACCATGCTGGTCGGCTCACCTGGATGAGCTCCAATGGGCGGACGGAAACCAACAGAAACATCTGTTACCGAGTTTTGCTACAGAAGCGTGAATTTATTCTTCGAGAAACTCATAAAGATTAAAGTAATACTTTTTCTAATACATGTACTGTTAGATAGCAAAATTTCGTGAAATAAGTCGTTTTTTTAACCTACATGACCGTCGGTTCTCTTGGCCGTCATGTAAGTGCCGCGTCACGCAAAAGCCTAGAAATTCAAGCGTACTCTATCACAACACCAAGAACCCTTTTGAAGCGAAAATTTGTATGAAAAATAGTTTTCAGCTCTTCTAATGCATCGTGAAAGGAAAATCTCGGTAGGATCGATAGTTTTTTAGTTTGGATCTTAGTGACGTCATGTGAAAACCAACAATAAAACGTGATACATATTTGAAAGGCCTTGTGTTAACTTGTACGGCTTTCTAAAATTCATATGACGTATTGCTGTCTTGAATAGTTAGGAATTATATTTTCTCCGATTTTCTCGAGCTTCTACAAGAGCATCCAATACCTTCAATTCAGTTTTTGTATGATGGATTGCTGTTCCTGTTTGACAGGTTTTCTTCGCCTATCAGTCTATGGCAAAGGCAACACCTTTGAGGGTCAACTGGACCTTTCAGAATCTTCAATTCACGACCAGTGGGGAAGTCTGTCGTTCTGTCCTTCTAATTCAGGAGATGACCCGATGGAAAAACACCTCACGCTTTCAGGAACACCCGGAATGGGTTTCACAGTAGAAGCATCTCAAGACAATGGAATAGGCCTCGATGACCCTAAAGAGTTTGAAATAAATAAACGGAATACTGTAAATGTCTTTCAGTTTATCCCTCCTAAAGACATCTCAAAGACGCAGCTTGATATAACGGTTACTTCCGACTCGGATGTCCCATCTTACTTGAAAGTTTCACAAAACTGTCAGGACGTTAAGGACAACATAAGACTTGTGGATTATAAGGGCAAGTCTATTCGTCTTACTTTTGCGAGGAAAGGACGTATCACTTTATCCAAGGCATCTATTCCTCCTCTGGCCGACTCAGCAAGCTGGTACATTGGTATTGCTCTAAATAACGCTGCAGGTACAACGCCATTGAATGCAAATAAAAGTGGAACATTAACTTTGAAAAAATCGTTTAGCTACTCGTATGCGGGGCCCATGTCATTCATATGCTTGGTACCCTTTTTCGGTGGTGGCATTGCAGTTGTCTGGGCTTTGCTTTGTTTCAAAGAACCTCATGTTCATCCATTTCAATCTTCTAACAGTCTAATAACAGTAACTTGGGGCGAAGTCTGCACAGCCATGAAGGACGTCATCAGGGACCACTGGTTTGCAGGAGGACATAAAACGTATTCGTACATCACTTGCATTGTCGGTTGCGTCTTGATGTTGGGAGCTTTTCAGTTTGTTTATGCAGATTGGTATTTGATGATTCAAGAAGGCGATAGAGACCATTGTTACTACAACGACTTTTGTTACAGGGTATTATATTATGATATTCCGTTCAATTTAATGAGTAGCAACTTCGCTTATATACTGCATGCCTTTATTTTAGCGTTGTCTGTTTGGTACATGGAGTCAGAATTACTGGCTCGCTGCAAAAAAATTAGACAAACTGAGCCACCACCCGTAGCAGAAAATGCGGAATGTAATAGGTCTAATAGTACTGAGACGCATAAGAGGAGAATTTCCTTTTCAATAGGTTACGCTTTTTCCTGGGCATTGCTATTCGAGGGGTTGTTTTCAATGCTTTATCATCTCTGCCCGACTAAGATGACGTTTCAGTTCGATTTAGCATTTATGTTTGTTATTTCAGGCTTGATTGTCGTTGTCATGTATAATGGCATTCAGTTAAACCATGCTGGAGAGACGGGAGGTCATGTGGGAGCATCAAATTTCTACCTTGGTTTTATAGTTCCACTTTATATTTTAAACTATATCGGTTCACTGAATCACTCCAAAGAAGGGTTAATTCCAACGGCGGCCTGGGCTACACCACTTGCTCTTTGGGTTTTCTTTATCTTCAACTGGGTTGGCTATAAATTGTATCTCAGTGAAAACTGGTCCGTTAGCAACACAGATACAGATTTTTGG
>BOPM01000534.1:65096-78243 GCA_022179025.1 Porites australiensis | reverse complement strand
TTTATTCAATTCAATGGTTGGTTGTCATCTGGCGGGGCATTGCCTTCTTTGGCCTAAATAAATGGGTATGAGGTTTTCAGGCCGGTCTTGACTCTAAAACAGGGTTTACGATTTACTACAGTCGACTCCCCATAACTCGCCACCTTCTTGGAAAATCTAAATCTTGGCAAAGTTCGAGTTATCGGGAGTTCAAAGCAAATAACCGGAAGAAGGAAACTAATGAAATGGGACGGAGAAGGAATTCTAAGACTGGCAGAAAAAGAAAAAGACAAAGAACACACGGTTGTCTTGAAATAAAGTAACACAATTTTTTACGCGCTTAAAATATATTTCGAGTTATCGATAGAGGCCGGGTAAAACTATATAGAAATGATCTGAAGGAACACAAAAATAACTTCGAGTTAGCGGGAGGTTCGAGTTCTCGAGGTTAAAAGTACAGTAAATGTATGAACTCAAGGAAATCTAAAGAAAATCGAGTTTCGTTCAAGTTAACCCAAGGTTCGAGTTAGCGAGGGTTTGAGTTTTCACGAGTCGACTGCATGTGGAACCAACAATCTTTTCCACAAAAAATCTAATTCCATGCTTATTGAATATTCCACAACACAATTCTGTATGCGAAACGAAATGAATCAGGTTCTTGCTTTAAAGGGTAGCGGATTGAACGACTGAAGGAGACGTACTCAAAAGGGGAGCATCTTGTACACGAACAAAGTATCTTACCAAGTTTTTTCTCATCTGCTTTACGCCTGTTTCTGTTGTGATAAAGAACTTTCATTCCAAAGCCGTTTGCTCGTTTTGCCACAGCACTACCAATTCTTCCCAAGCCAACAATGCCAATGGTTGATCCACTAACTTTACTTCCAAAATACCCATGCAAATGAAGAAACTATTTAAAAACAAAACAACGTACCCATTTAAATTAAAGATACAATTGGAAAGAAGACCATCGCAGTTGAAGATGCAACTTATGCAGTGGCTAAAATAAAGCCCTAAAAAAATTCAGGCTTGCCGGGATTCGAACCCTGCACTCTTCGATACCGGTAGCGTTTTTGCGTAGTGCTCCCGACAAAACCGCCATGCTACGCAGGCTACGAGACCGGTGCAGCGCTTTGTACAATTGAGCCTGTAGCAATTTACCCTAGACTACGAGTAGCCCCCCATTTTTCCTCAGGGATAGTAGAGCGAGCGAGAAAAGGCGACACATAGCGGGGAGAGAGAAAAATGAGGGACTACAGACAAAGCCCAAGCTTTTGACCCTTCACGGCCGACTGATTTTGGAGTGTGAAGTTCGTATCCCCTTCCAAATCAATTAAGCGCAACCCCGCCGAGTGTCGCCTTTTCGCGCGTGGGGTGATTTTCACGCGTGCTCGCGTTTCGCTCACTCTACTATCCCTGAGGAAAAATGGGGGACTACTCGTAGTCTAATTTACCCGGGAAAGATGAAGATGATAAGGTCCATCTACCAGTTCAAATATATGAAATTATTATTAGTACATTCATTGTAAGGTACATAAAGAAGATATCTTAACAAAAAATATTCGTCAGTACTTTGATAAGATGAGACTCTTCCCAAGGTCCAACGGACCCCGGGAAAGAGTTTGCTTTGCCATTACTTTAGACTACGAGTAGTCCCCCATTTTTCCTCAGGGATAGCAAGCGAAACGCGAGCGCGCGTGAAAATCACCCCACGCGAGAAAAGGCGACACGCATTTGGGAGAGAGAAAAATTTTTCTCTCTCCCCAACGCGTGTCACCTTTTCTCGGGTGGCGTGATTTTCACGCGCGCTCGCGTTTCGCCCGCTCTACTGTCCCTGAGGAAAAATGGGGGACTACTCGTAGTCTACCATTACTTAACCCTTTAAACCCTAAGATCAAAATTTGAATTCTCATTTAATGCCCTAGCCTGCGTAGCAAGCGGTTCCGTTTGGTTTCGGAGCAAAGAAATACCGAGGAAGGAGACTTTCGGTTTTGACCGCGCAAACGCTTGCTACGCAGGCTATTGTTGCCCCTATTCATTTCCTGCAGAAAAATCAAGCAAATTCTTATGTGATCATGTCTGTAATTCTCATGACCACTCTGTTTTACAAAGTATTGATATTACAGAGAGAAATTAGACACTGATCACTCCTAGGGCTTAAGCATCTTTGATTTTGTGCGAACAGCCTCGCCTGCCACGCAGGCTATTGTGCGAAATGTCAATTACATTGTCATTCGTATAAGCTTTTATTAAATTGTCGTTCCTCAATCCTCACAGATTATGCTCGTAAAATCGAATTTTATGCTTTTCAGCCTCACTCATGAAACCATGATTTTATGCTTAAAATTATGCTCGGCTGAAGGGTTTATGCTCTTTAATTCCCTCTCGCACCGACTAAGCTACAGTCTTTGATATGATTTTTCAAAAAAAATATTAGCATTATGCCGAAATTTTGCCTGAAGCTCCTCATATAGTATCTTGTTTTCCTTTTGCATAATTCGTCATAGCATCCTACGCAGACTTTTCAGGGGTTCGTCACGCATTCCCGTTTGTACACGGGAGGCTAGGCCAAATGAATATATCTCGTGATAAATGCGAGTCGCGGTGAATGCCTATAGGTGGTTTAAACGTTACGTCATCGCCGCCATGCTGGTGGTCGGTAAAAAAAAGATCGCTCATTAGCTCGCTTTGTTCGTCCACCAGCATTTGTCCATTTCACCACTGTTATTTGTGTCTCCCGAGATCGCATGAAAACCACCTATTAAATATAAATCAGCCTGTTGAACTCTACAAATTAAGTATGCAATGTAAGAAAAAAGACTGTGATGAAACCAAAACCTAAAAATATTTCAATCAAAATCATTCTGAAAACTAGAAACTCGTGGTTACATTTCCTACTATTTCGAACCACAGACGTAAATTAAGCAGTCACGCGATTACAATGGGTGTCATAGATCACTGACGAGTTAAATCGTAGCCTCAAAACGACCGCGCAAACATGCAAAACAAATTAAAACATTTTCTCAAATACAATACAACCGTTTCTTTGACTTAATTAGCAAAATTACCTCTTTTGTTTCTGGACTTCTTGCAATCGTGTCTCCTTCTACAACGTTTCGAGCAGAAGCCAACAAAAGCGAGAACGCCAAATCGGCTGTACAGTCAGTAACAACATCTGGTGTATTCCCGACGGCAATTCCACGTTCAGTAGCGGCTGCTACATCGATGTGGTTAATACCAACTCCACAGTTGCTGATAACTTTGAGATTAGGAAAATAATCCATCACCTTTGAATTAATTCGTAAATTAACCGGCATGTAGAGTAACAATCCTTCGACTCTGCGGGCCATTTCTTTCGTGATTTGATCCAAATCAATATTTATCACTTCAAAGTCTTTTGAAGCTTCCTTAATCGTTTTCTGAAGTTCAGGAGGGAGTTCAATTATGGGAGTACGAGCCACCAGAGGTCTTGCTTGAGTCCCCATCGTCAAAGATGTGATAAACCGGATGATTCCTCGACGATTTGTTTTAACTCGTGTGGGGAACCGGCATGCCATTTGCCAGTCATATCATTATCAGAGCTTTTGGATCAAGTAAGAGCAGGAATCTGGAACGGAACTCGCAATTTAAGGGACAGGGAGGGGTACTGGAAGCATTCACCCCTTACCTACTTACCAGAGCCAAAATACACCCTGCAACCGGCCAGATCTTTCTCAACGACCGGAGTCCATATATTTAAGGTAATTCAAACGATCGGACCTTTGGCTGTTTGGTGATTTCACTTGTCTAGTCTGAGGTCCTTGGTCGCTGAGTGACCTCACACAGGTACAGGACGTATATATAGTCCTTGGTAGGCAAAGGCTTAACAAAATATCAGTTAAATAATTTTTATCATCCTTTTATTAAAAAGGACGAAATGTTACTAAAGCGAAGAATGAGCAATGAAGAACGGGGAACGGAGAATGGAGAACGAACACGGGAACCAGAAAGCTTCCACATTATCCATTCTCAGTTTCCGTCAGTCCTTTCCCGTTGCCATTACCATTTCCACGTTTCCTGTTCCCATGACATCTCTCGATCATCCTTCCCGTTTCAACGGTTGGTCTTTATGTATACCAAATTTTAAAATTAGCACACTCATTTAACTGATCCAAACGGCAGGAAGTGTAAAGTAGCTTTCCACATAGACGTTACACACTTCGTTACGCTTTCCTGCCAAGCAGTTCTGTGGATGGAATCTTGAGTCAGAGGAAAAACGAACCATCACCCCGTGTTTTCAAATGTTAGGAGGGCCACCGTCCGCCGACCGTCGCAGAACCTGGAAAACTAGCAACGTTGTAGCCTGAGTAGCCTCCCACGCAGACGTTCTCAGGGGTTCGTCACGCGTGGTGACGAACCCCCAGGAACGTCTGCGTGGGAGGCTATAGCCTGAGAGCCTGAAAGCCTACATTCGCGAGACGCCACCACTGGTTTCCCCACGAAATGACGAGCGATGGCGCCCGGCAGTGTCGCGAATCAAGGTCGGCTGTTTTCTCCGTCTATAGCTTGCAGAGCAAGTGTATTTTGCAGTGCCAACGATATGGACATTGAAACTGTCAGAGAGTTTGGGCGAGTCAGGGGCGCAGCCAGCCCATACAGATCTGTAGGCCCGGGCCTACAAATTTTTGGCTTGATCACTTTACCGCTTGTAATAAATTTAAATTACGCGTTGTTGGGGTGAGCTAAATTGCTTAAAGTGTTGGTGAGGTCAGTGTGTACTAGTCATGCGTGCAATTTTCAGGGTTTCAGCCTGACCTACAAATACTCAAAAGCTGGCTGGGAGAGGTTCACCTCTGGCTCGCACTTTCGTTAAAAAAAATAAGGCTACTCCGTCTGGGAACGTCGACGCGTCGGGAAAATAAAAACGCTCTTGACTTCACCGAGTTGTTCCCGACCTGACCCCAGACGATCGGGGATGTCTCCCGTCTATGATATGATTTCGAATTTCGTTTTTAGGAATCAGTCCAGGCGGCTGTCACTGCTTTCCGATCACCCCAGATTTTGCCGTTTGTTGGGAAACCCTAACCTTTTTTCCTAGATTCCATTCTGTTTCAGGACGGAAGAGACTAGTCAGAGCTAAGCGGGACCTTGTTATCCTCTCTCGGCAAAAATGATACCTATCGATCCCCGACATCCCCATCAGCGGAACAGACTTTTGTTTTGACAGTATGTCGGGAATGATCAAACATCGCAATAATCTGGAATAGAGACGCTTCGGATTCTTCCGATTTGTACCTGACCATCTCAGACTTCATTCAGACATAGAGTGTTTCCATTACTTGGCAAAATCTGGGATAGTTCTCCCGACCATCTGGGAGGGTTGGAAAACAGTAAAATCTACGATCATCTGGGATTTCCCACAAATAAGATCCCCGGGGGGGCACTTCAGGAATTTCTGGGTGGGGATGTGCCGCTGGGAGCCTGGAACCCTTAACCTTTACCAGAGCTAGTTCAGCTGAATTTTGCTACCCTATACTAGAGTAAACTCCCCAAATCCCCCTATCCTAGAGTAGCTGTGTACCTCAGAGTCTAGATAAAATCTTCAACCAACTGATCAGTTTCCTGAAAAATGATACCCTATTCTAGACCCAAACGCTCTGAGTTATATACCCTATCCTAGAGTAAACTGCTTGAAAACCATACCCTTCACAGCGGCACATACCTATATAGCCCATATATGGCAGTACCCCCCCCCCCTCCCCCGGGATAAGATCAGGCCCAATTTTAACAGCTCTCATCGCCGGAAATTTGAAGAGGTACCATTAGTCAATACAGTGAAACCCCGCCTTAAGGCCACCTCGGTAATACGGTCACCTTGTCACCTTCCGCTTGGCAAAACGGCCATACATTTCTTGCCTACATTTCTTGGAAAAACCCCTACGGCCAATTTTTTTTGGCCCATTGGTGACCGTATTAACGGAGTTCCACTGACTGTATAACTGAAAAGGGTATTAATAGTACCCAGGTTGAATGCTAGCTCTGCTCAATAATTTTTAGAACTGAATTACATCATCTCAGAAGCAGGAACTATAGTTTCGAAAGCGGTAGTGACAATGCACGTACTATTACTTCACGTTTCAGCACTTACACGTGACAAACGATATCGTTTTCCTGTCTGTCAATCCAGTTGGGTAATGCATAGGCGTACTGTTGAAATCTCATCACGTTCATATGTAAAGAGCTGATCTACGTAAGTTCATGTTAAACTAAAGTAGTATTGAGGTCTATTGATACTTTCTCAGGACCATTTGGGTCTTTCCTCGCTGCGTCATGAATGTTAACTCGACAAACGGAACAGATTCATGTCTATTGCCAGTGACGCATATCATTGCGTTAATTCCAATCAATATTTTGTCGATCTTTATTGGGACGATTGGAAACGCTTTGGTAATTGCAACGGTCTATACGAACGTAACCTTGCAGATAATTTCAAACTTCTGGCTGGCGAGCATGGCAGTCGCAGATCTAATGGTAACAGCTATTGGTCAACCGTTACTTGTAGCTTTCTGGGGTCTTCAGCTACACCGTGAATGTAACGAACCAGTGTCAGAGACGTTTCGTCTCTTGGGTAACATGTCCTGTTCTGCCTCAGTACTCCACTTGTGTTTTATCAGTGTTGATCGCTGTTTACTTGTTGTTCGACCGATCGAGTGTAAAAAGATTCGGACGATGAGAAGATTCAAGATAGTGGTTGCAATCGCCTGGTCAGTACCCGTGATTTACGGGGTATTACGCATGACCATCGCCAAGAAAGTGACGTCTTACTTTACAGTCATTGCTGCTGCGCTCTGTTATCTCACAATAATAATTTGTTATACCTTGATCGTCATTAAAGTGTGGAGTCGAAAAACGGAAACCCTTCGAGCATCAACAGCTGGTCACGCAAGACACGGTTCGTCACACTTGGTCGAACGCCGCGTGACAGTCACGATAGCCATTGTCGTGGTTGTCTTCACAATATGTTGGGTTCCCTTAATGTACCTTCGCTCTGCCTACGCCGAGAGTAATGTTGGAGTGGCGTACAACTGGGCCAGGACAGTGGCTCTTAGCAATTCAGCAATGAATCCGTGGATTTACTGTTTTCGTATGACCGAGTTTCGTGCTACTTACAAAAAACTGTTAAGATGTGGATTTAAAGGTGGCGCCTTCAGAAGTGATCATCCGAGTGACCAACAAGTTCTTAACAAACCGCTTTCAAGTAGTATTTCTAACAGCACTAAACCACAGTCCAGTAGTTCTGATGACACCAAGATGTGAAAAAAGAGAATGGTTTGAAGTGTTTTTTGAAACATGTCTGATATCTGCGCGAACCATTCTCCCAGATACAACAATTACAAACAAGACCAATGAAATCAAAATGATGTGACCATGTAAAAGTATCAAAAACGTGTACAACTGGCCATGTTAAATGTCCTGTCAAGATTTGGTTCTATATATCTACGGCTGACTTGAAGGAATTGTTTGGGCACGTGTTTATCATTTCGCGAGCTTGCCAAATTTCTCCGCGCTCCACTTGACGGCGCTCCACTTGACTGTTTTGCCGCCATTTTTGACTTGCCTCAGTGTCGTTTCCAGGCTCTTTTTTTCTGTCTTTAGGAATATGAAGAGAGACCTGGCCCTCTGAATATGTTCATTGTGTGAAAGTTTCAACTTTTATAAAGGCTTTGCTTCGTTAGAAAGATCTAAGCAACGGCCGGACCTTGCCTTAAAAAAGTGCAATTAAAGTATATAGAAGGTCAAAAAAAAGTTATAACAATTACTTTCCTGAGTTATTTATCAGAGTGTTTTATTTGTAATGTAGACATTCAACCACTGATCGAAAGAAGAAGCTAAAAGTCGCAAATGCACGTTGTCACTAAAAAAAAAAGAAACAGTAACGAAATTCGGCAGCAACGAGGTTCTTCAAAATTCAACTGATTTGTGTGTAACACAGAGTATCGGCGACTTGAGGCGGTTTTCCTAATCTTTCGGAGGGAAGGTCGATTTACAAAGATTACAAGCGAATGTTTGTATGGACCCCGAAGAATGACGTGTTAGTCACCGAAAAGTTTGGCACAAACACGACGAAAACATGAGTTAACTTTTCTTCAACACTGATTCCCCTGACATAAGATAAGTGTAAGCCTATTATCACCGGGTAATGGGTACTCATATTAATGCGGGGTAAGTCATGTCAGATTCTTAACCCATAATCCACCGCAATTAAAAAGTCTAAATCTTTTTCGTTAATGTTTTATTTAATGAGTGGGATTTCATTTACCCTTTAAGTGGAAACCTACAAAAAGATGTTTTGAAATAAATATTAAGTTATTGCAACTATCTTTTATTTTTTTTCTCCTTAAAAAGCGAATTTAAGAACGTCGGCGTTTATTTAAGTACTTTGTTTAACTTTTGCAAATTTCTTTTGTGTTACCGGGCACTGTGAATATCGTAAAATCCCACAATGAGCCGCCGAAAGCCTGGTGGTGGTATCTAAAGACTCTAATGCATGATTACACTTCAATTAAAGGTATGGATTAACCCTTTTTCTTTCTTCCACGGGCTTCAAGTTTCTTTAACCTCTGAGAAAGTTGTTCGCCATATATGAAGTTGATCATTTTTTCCGACCCTTTTATTAAGCATGCACCTTTTTAAGCCTGGTTTACACTTGCGACATAACGATATAAGCACAACGGCATAAGAAGGTGATTATGTCGTTATGTGAACATGCTGACATTACGACATTATAACAACATAACGACATAAGGAAAAAAACTCATCTTTTCTTCATGTCGTTATGTTTCGGTTATGCAGGGTACAAACAAGTGTGGACAGCCTGCAAAAGAACGACATAACAAAGAACCAATCAGAGCGTCTCAAAACTATCGAACTTAGACTTTCTCGGGCACAGTTTTCAATACGGCGGCTTCATGGGGGGATCTTGTTGGTGGACGGAGAAGTTGAAGTTCAAGAGGATATTGACGAACTGCGTTCAAAAACAGTTCGGAAATGGCCCTGTCTTACACGACAAAAACTTAAAAACCGCAAAATAAAAGATGATCCGTGAAAAAAAAACTTCTGAAATTCCCCAAATTGTTTTGAAGCTTTAATGTACGTCGTCGTCGAAACGAGATAAAGGCAAACACAACTAGGAGAGTCTCCCGCGCCATCTACTTTTTTATGTAGTTATGTTGATGTTCACATTAGCGCGGTGACCCAAGCTTCTTATTATAAGTTATTATGTCCCTATAATCACGTGGTACCAATCGACTGCGCCTGAGCCAAGGTGTTTTTTGTCAAAAGCACAGACGTTGCATGGAAAAGAAGCTTAAATTTATCTTATCTTATATCAAAAGCTTCGAAATCCTAGATAAAAATACGCCAAAAAATATCAGTGAGCAATCCCAGAGACAAGTTAGTCATTGAAACAGCAACTGATAACGCATCGTTCAATATTTTTTTTCTGTATATTAGCATAAAAAGTTTCTTCTTTCAGGGTTTTGGGGGTTGTTGGGCAAA
The DNA here is from genome assembly GCA_022179025.1 of Porites australiensis. NCBI lineage: Eukaryota > Metazoa > Cnidaria > Anthozoa > Scleractinia > Poritidae > Porites > Porites australiensis. The sequence continues at coordinate 68,730 of BOPM01000534.1, read as the reverse complement.
TATATTACGAAGAAGATATTACGTCTTATTTTCACTAAGAAGGTACAAATACCCCAGGCAAAATATTTGGGCAGAGATTATTTTGCGTTTTTAGTCTCAAGAACCACAAACAATAGAAGATCCTATATTTCCTCAAGCCCTCATTGAGAGGTAGACACAATATCGTTTGACAAAAAACACCACAAACATTCTGTTAATTTCATACTGTCCTTAATTAAAGTAAAACAGCATGTACTGTGAAGTCTTTGTAACAGCTTTCAATGCCTCCAATTGTATGTGCATTTCCGACTCACTTGTGATTTGAAATCCATGAATTTTGACAAAACATGAGTATGTAAGGCATTATTTCCACTTCCGACACTCTTCATCAACAAAAAAACGAAAGACAGGAACAAGACAAAAAGGTATGGAAGAAACACACTCTTTGCGTTCTTGTAGCCAATCACGTTAGAGATTAAAGAAAAAAACACAATTATCTACACCTCTACTTACTTTTATGCACCTTTCACCTTGTCAATAAAAGACACCTTTTTCAAGGCCCTTATTGGTTGCACTAAGAGCGGAACTTATTTCGATGATAATTTATCACACGCGCGGTGTATCCCCTATCAGTCTAGAACGCGTCTGAAAGAAGGGCTTGGCAAGTAGTTTTATTTGTCGCTCCACAGCCGGCTACTCACAACTTGAGGCAAAGAAGTTTCTGGATTATAAGTATAAGTGGCTTTAACCACAACACCCTACGATGTCGTTGCTATATTTTTTTGAGACTACCCTCGAATACCATGGAGTGACCTCCAAGGAACTCTACAAACTGTGGTTAAAGCATGCCGGCCCTGCCTTCAAATTACACGAACAAGGATTGATGAAATATGCCTTCAAGGTAAGTGTCAAATGCTTCAGTGAGAGATCTCACTGTCACAGTAGCCTTCCACTGTTAACCCTAACTCGCCTTAAAAGATAAATATCGTGCCCTGCAGTTGTCTTGTTTGTACAAAGCGTATTATTATTTTTTTGTGCTGATGACCAGAGCAACACAGCTGTATCTAGAATTAAGTCATGGATCAGCGCAGACAATGTACTTTCTAAATGGTTGACAAGGCCGAAAGCCCTTTTAAAAACCATGCGTGCAAATATTCTAAACTCGCGACGGATATAATTCGGTTGTGCGTTTTAAATATTTATATTTTTTGAGTGGTCTGGTGATAACTCAAAATATGCGTATTTATTTCCCAGTGAAAATGGGGAAAAAAGTAAAATTAGTATCTAATATGGTTTTCGATCTGTTAGATCAGTAAATTTATCTATTCTGATGACTTATAATTTCTACCGTGTGGTTTGTGTATTTTTAACTGCTTATGATCAAGGTCGCTATAAAAAAATTTTCTAAATTCTTCGTCTCTGACAAAGCCCATTATATTAATGAAATGATATTGATAAGTAAATTGGATGACTAAAAGAAGGTTTTCAGAAACTTTTCGAAATTGTGACCTTCTATTCTGATCAATAATCCATGACTGATAAACCCGTTCATCCGAGATCCAGGACTTTACTGACGTTAATGGAAATATTTGAAAATGGAAGATTTGGGTCTCTTAAAATTAAAGAGATCGGATCTTTGGGTAAACCAACACAATTAAGACTAAATCTGACTACCATAATTTTATGATTAACGAGTCTTTAGACAAGAGTGTCTGTTGGATAGTTATTTAAAATAATGCCAGCTGTCCTTCATTGTCTGTTACTTTTACTAATAGCTGTCATACACCTGGCCGAATCATCGAAAAGTCCGGCAAAAATGCATTTTAATTTATGACTGAATTTAATCGGGTATGCTTTTCGTTCAAATGAAAGATCTGATTCTTTCATATGGTGTTATTACAAGCAGCTAACTTTTGAATCTTCAGACAAAATCCTATAATCAGTACGATGTCAAAGGCCATTCAAATAAAATTTTACAGGATATAATATAATGGAAGTTTCATAAAAGTATTGTTGGCTAGTGCGATTGTGAGGGATTTATTCAGGTTCTTTTGTGTGCAGTGTAGTGTTAGTGATGGGCAATATTGTCGGAAGTGGCTAAATGTGCTTAAACGTCAAACGCTTTACAAAGAGTTTCCGAAATAGATATTTGTTTCCTGCTATAATTACGCTTTATAATTGCTCTAAGCCTAAGTGAAGAATGATTGAAAATATGAACTGCAAAATTAATCTGTTAGAGATCGTCTGTTGCATACAAACTGTTTGATACTGAACTGACTTAGTACTTCAAGGTGTGAACCTGGTTCTGAAACGACACAATTTGAAAAATAAAAAAACTGACCTTTACGACGCAGTCGTTTTCTATTTTATTTGCATCTAGCATCATCTATACCAAGCCCCGTGCAAACGGACGCTACATTGTCAGTTGAATGTTACATGTTGCGTCCGTTTACGCACACCCTGTTGCATTTTCTTGGGTGTTGCTGGGAGTTGTTACATCTGTTTGGACACCACTGCCAACGCGGCAGCAACACCATCAGACTGACTGTTTTTCGCGCTTAACTAGAATTATAAGAGGGCCTTGAAGGGATGAAGGCGTCATGTTTTGGCTTTTTAATGTGCCCAACTTAATTTCTCTCAGTATCGCTTAACAGTTATTGAAAGAAGAAAAATTAATTTGATATATCGATTGGAGCCTTTAACGACCCCTCCAAAGGTTGAGAAAAAGGCTGAAATAGGCTCCATCGCATCAGTTTCCAAACAAGACAAGGAAAGCCTTTTAACAAGCTAAAGCAAAATTGACATCAGCTTTCCACGCAGACGTGTTCTTTGGGGTTCGTCACGCATTTCTACCCCACTAATGTCTGCTAAATTGAGCGAAAAAAGAAAAAGTGGACCAATCACAGCAGGGAAGTGCACTGTAAACCTTGATAAATTCCTTGCTTGACTTAGCTCCAGAAAAGATCAGAAAGGTCTCATGAAAGGTGAAGACCTTACAGTTTTAGAACAAACTACTCAGTTAACGAACCCCTAACAACGTCTGCGTGGCAGGCTAAATTGACACTCTCTACATGACAAATGGTGGCTAGAAAAAAAATTTTATTTACTTATTTATTTTTACTACTAACTATGACCAGGTTCCATTTTTACGCCAAGTGAATGAACGTTTTTAATCAGTTCAGTTAAATTCTAAACAGTCAGTACAAGGGCGTTGTCTCGCATTATCAGAAACAGTAATCTTTTTCGTTTTATTCAAGTATTTCCTTGAAATTTTAATTGAATCATTCGTGAAAGATTAGAGGCGCTTGCTATTAAATTTAAGAAACCAGGATCCTAAAGAAACCTAAGACAAATACGGTACCCGAGTGTGGGAGTGACGCATTTAATAATTTTATTTTCCTTACTGTTGTTTAACTTTTTTTTTTTAGGTTGCTGGAGAGAGAACTGTCATAGGAGGTTAGGAGATGCGGACTATGTCTAAAAGACGAATCAAATTATGAAACTTTTACACAACTTCATCAGTGGTTGGATAATTTTATTAGAACATATCAATAACGGTCTGGTAAAATAATGCCCAAAAGGAGATGCAGCAAAAACTGATGATATTTTCAGTGATAAATTGACATTTAAACTGCAAAGGACCGCAAACGAATAC
>BOPM01000534.1:41060-56564 GCA_022179025.1 Porites australiensis | reverse complement strand
ATAATCAAGTGACACTATTCTTACATGACAGTGACTGTCACGCAAATTATTCAATATCGAGATATGATTCGTCAATCGTAAAGATAACTATCTTCGGAGTTTCATCAGTTTAATCACCAGGTCCGAGTAAACTGCTGAAAATTAGAGAGAAAAACTTTGTATTTGAGCGAAAAATGCATTTCTTATTCGAAATATTTTTGGGCAATACCAAAGAAAGTGAATTTCATCTTCAATTTGATTGGAATCACAAACTGGTCATAACCTTTTGTCGTGAGGAGATTGGTCATATCTTCCAGTACCGATCATAAGTTTATGATTGCTTACGCACGCGAAATAGGGCTTTTCAATACCGTCATCCCGACCCAAATTTTTGCTCAATTCCGTAATCCCAAGAGAGACATTCTCTCTTGGTTGTTTTCGATATCCCGCCATACGTACTTTCAATACCGCAAATCTCGACCCCCGTTTTGCTTGAATCCCGAATTTCGACCTCGCGCGCTCTATAAAAACCAACCAAAAAAACTAACCGGCTCTTGCCACGTAGACTGTGTTCTTAAGACTACAGTGACTATCGAACCTGTATAAAACGGCCCTGTATATAGCGGTCACCCAGATATTACAGCCATCGCACTGACTTCCCAAGATTTTCAGTTGCCTTATATGTCTTTACCTGAAAGAGACGATTTGCCAAAAAACGGCTCAAGAGTGCAAAAGTCCACATCCGGTTGATGTGTGACATTGCACGCACCTTCCGACTGGGTCGTTTGCTCGACAGACCTACCGACCCCCACGTCAACCGGAAGCTTGTGAGCCTTTTTTCTATAAAAATTGCCTCGACGCAAGCTACCAAGTTTGTATTGCTAAGTGCTTACCCGAAATAGATGATTTGCCAAAAAATGTTTATAAAATCACGGTTCAAGAGTGCAAAAGTCCACATCCGGTTGATATGTGACATTGCACGTACCTTCCGACTGAGTCGTTTGCCCGACAGACCTACCGACCCTCTTTTACGGCATTTAACTTCCAGTCCTTCCACTTCCGACAGTCTTTTTAACTGGTGGAAAATTTTAAGACAGGGACCGACAGGAACAAGACAAAAACTTGAAGGTATGGAAGAAATATATTTTTGCTTCCCTGTAACAAATACGGAAAAACACGATTAACAGCACGTACCACAACTTATTTTTATGCACTTTTCACCTTGTCAAAAAAAAAAACCACTTTTTTTCAAAAGCCCCCATTGGTTGTAAGAAGAGCGCAACTTAATTCGATGATAATTTATCACGTACGGTGGTATATCCTTTACCTTCAGTCTGCGCGTTATAGCGAAGAAGGCGTATAAATTTAAAGAAGGGCTCGGCAAGACTTAACGGCTGTCTTTGTCTTTCCATAAACTGACTTACTGGACTATAAGCGGCTTTCAGCACAAGAACCTAAAATGCCATTGCTATATTTGTTTGAGACTACCTTTGAACACCGTGGAGTGGCTTCCAAGGAGCTTTACAAACTTTGGTTAAACCATACTGGCCCTGACTTCAAATTGCAAGAAGAAGGATTGATAAAATACTCCTTCAAGGTAATAGTGTCATATAATTTATAGCAAATCTCACTGCCATTGTATACGGTATAATTTCTATCTGTAATTCAACTAATAAAAAAAACGACACTTCTTCCGTGCCTCCGAGACATCTTTTTGCTATATTAAGCTAACCTTATAACTTTTTTAATTACTGATACTAAAGAACTACAGGACAGAAGCTGTATTTATATAGAAATAACAGGGGCACCCAACGACAATTTTCGGAAAATATCTGTTCGGAAGACGATTTGAGATCTAGAATTTTCGGAACAGTTGTAGCAAAATGTCTTGCTTGCCTGCCTCTCCTAGGATTTTCGAACATCTAAAAAATGGTCTAACTGCCCATTTTTTAACGGATTTTTACCCTAAAGGTCACCTAGAATTTTCGGGAGCCTTTTTTCTGGCTGGAATTTTCGAGATGGTAAGGTTTGATCCCTTTATTTTTCGGATCACTAGACTTTCAGCTACGAAATCCGAACAGATGAAAAATTTTGGGAGGATAAAAATATGCCTATATCTATCGTTTAAATACTAAAATACGTTTAACAATGTTATGTTAAACTGGTTTTGAACTATGCTCTCGTTGGGTGCCCCTGAAATAAGTCATGATTATGAATCAGTCAGTGTAGACAACTGCAAAAGTACTATCCCAAATGGCTGTCTAGGTCTAAAGCCCTTTTGAAATTACAGTGCGTGCAAATATTCTAGTAAACTCGCGAAGGAAAAAAAAAAGTAACAAAAACAAAACAAAACAAAAACAGCTCAACATGTTTCTCGACCGTAAGTAATGTTGTCAGGCATGAAATATTGTCACGGTTTGGACAGGGTGGTTTCTGTACTTATTCTAATTCTTATAAGCCCTGCACATGATTCAGGCCTTCCTGTAAAATTTTCTTAATCGATTTTTCCGACAATGACAGTTATGCCGATAAGAATGAGAACGTTAAAAACTAAAAAAAGAACTTGGTCAATGTGCACGCAGTCATTTCCTCACGCTTACTCAATTACGCATATATATGAGCACCGCGGATTAGGTGTATTACTGGTTTTCAGGGCAGAACAGCAATAAAATAATCTATCACTAACGAACATCTCCGCTCCAGTCCTCGTGGGTGACACCCCTAAGGATTTATAAAAATCCCCAAATTTAAATAACAACTATTTTCGTTTCCTTCAAGTATTTCCTTATTTGTGAATGATGAGAGGAAACTGCTCCCAGTATTAATAAGTCACCATGACAACAGGCTTCGTTCGGATTGCTTGTAAAATTTTCTGAACAGATAAGTAACATATGTAAGATAGCCAGCCAACAATTGCAAGTATAAGGTTGAGGAATTTGATCCCAGGGCTATTTAATGTGATAATAATTCATCTTAATTTTTGGACACTCCTGGGAAGGGTTAAACTGTACCAACTTTGTAGCGTAGAAGCTTGCAAGACACAGCAATATTAATGTTTGAAGAAAGGAGGGGCTTATGCCCGGATTATATAATTAGATTATTTTCCGCTAATACAACACTGATTCTTAATACAATTTTAAGAATTAAGAAATTGGTGATTCCTAGGGTTAGTACCACTGGCTATGGGAAACATTCAGTTACATAATTAGGACCATTACTCTGGTCCAAATTAGATCGGCTAAGGTAAGGAAACAGCAATCTTTAGATACTTTTAAGAATTCAGTAAGGAAATAAAACCTATAGCTACGTTTATTTCTGCGAATGACAGCGTAGAATTTCGTTTTGTATTCAGGTGTGTTTCCTTATTTAATTTTTTTTAGGTTTTATACATAGGGTTTTTACTTTATCTGATCTCTATTTGTGTTTTTAAGTTTTTGTTTTAGTTAGTTCTTTGAAAATAACAGTGTCCTTACTTAGTGGATAACCAACTGAATATATTTATTTCAGATACAGAGATAAAGATATTATTCCTGTAAATGCAGCAGCGAATGACGCTTATAATAATAATTATAATGATAATATTTTCCTTATTTCTTTAAACTTTCTTTTTTAAGGTTGCTGGAGAAAAAACTGTCGTAGGAGGTAAGAAGATGAGGACTATGTTTAAGAAAAGAAATAAATTATGAAACGTTTACTGCACGTCATCAGCGGTTGGAGATTTAAATATGTCAATAACGGTCAGGGAATTAATGCCCTACGTGATATAGCAAAAGTTGATTGCATTTTTATTGCCCTGCGGAAACACTAATTAAGCAACAAAATCTATCCAGGCATTAAGTTCCAAATTCAGAAGCCTTAGCTACACCTACGTAAATGAGCCCATGATTTTGGACACCGGATCATGAATCTGAACAGGGCTAAATAGCAGTTTAACCTGATCGTGATTACCGTTTTCCCATAACTTACGTTAGTTAGGCATAAGACAAAAGACGGCCTTTTACAATTTCTACTGTCATCAGTTCAGTTGTAAATTCGTTTTCTCCAAAATATACAACTTACTTACTTGAGCTCATACTAGAGGTGTCATAGGAAGCTTTCGATCAGCCACTTGTCTAGAGGCTGTGACGAGGAGGATTTTGTGTGCCTTCCGGCTCAAGATTCAGGTCATTGTTATACTCTATGGCCTTTTTGCTAAGTTTGCGTAAGGCAAAGATGGCATCCGTACACCCTCCGCCCTTTCGGAATCCCATCTGTGCATTGCTCAACAAGGACCGAATGAACTTGATTGAACTTCACATCTGGCCCCGGATTCCTCTTGCTTGTGGAATTCGGTATCCTAGGGATTGAAATCTTGAATACAGCTCAATGAAGCCGGAAACCCACTAACGATTGGAATCCGGAATCCAATACCTGGAATCCTGAAACCACCGCGTGAAAACTAGAATCCAGCACTGTCTTGGATTTCCTTATGTGGGGCAAATGACTATTTGAAAATACAATTTAAAAACCTACGTTAGACCCAGCATGTGTTATTGATCTGACAGCCCGTCGTTGTCTTTTCAGTGATGTCGGTGGAGTCCCCTGGAGTACTGGACACGTGCTTTGCTCAACTTCCTTTATACCAGGTCCTTGGAGATCAGATCCACACACGTTTCACTCCCCTGAGGTCGTATGAAGGATTCGCCACAGATCTCAGCGAGAGAGCTGGCAGCGATTCAAAGTTCGAGGAAGAAAAAGAAAAAAAGGAATTGAAGCAGGGCCTCTTCTATATTGTCACCTCTAGCGTAGAGTTTGATCCAGGTACTATATGTGCTAGTCCCAGGGGGCTTGCATCAGGGTCCACCGCGCGGTCAATCGTCTCAGGCGTCTTTTCCTTGATTATTCAGTGGAATTTCATGAACCATAAAAAGTAAAAACATGGCCATGGATGTATAAAATAATTAGTCAATGGAACCATCTTTTCATTTTTCTCAAAAGTATCACCTTCAGTTTCGCTGAAAACGCTTCGCAGCTGAGTAAAACAATGGTGCCGACAATAATACCAGTTTCCAAACTTTTTTTAGCAATCTTTCAAAACTTAAGTAAATTAACAGCGTATTGGTAATGTATCAAAATTGAAATATTGGAAGTAACAAACTTTGACACACTTTGCTCGTTTGACGCCTTGACGATACCATTCTAAGGGTGGATCTAGGTGCGTAAATAAATTAGAGACAATAGAGATTTAGAGTGACGTTTACGGCAAAGGGCAATGGCAGATTCAAGTTGAGAATGTCTTAAAATAAAAAACGTGCAGCTAAAAACAGTCCAAAAGAATTGTTATAGACAAACCTAACGTGAAGCTACTAATTTGGGGGTAGAAGTGATAAACAGTTAAGCACAAGCTAAGGGACAACTTGGTCACGTGGTACAAATTGCCGTAAACGTGACTCTAAATATCTCTAATGTACGAAAGGTCGTGCGTGCTCGTGAAGTGTCCGTAAAAGTAAAAGTTGAGCGAGGTTCAACTTTTAAATTACGCGACAGTGAAAATCCACCCTCTCAGGCCAGGGATACTGGTTTTTAAGCTAGCCATTGGCCATGTAGCCTCCCACGCAGGCCATGAGACTGGCTCAGTGTTGTGTCGCATTGCACTATGGGACTGTTTTAGGGACGCTATCACTTCTTTTATTATTGGATAATTCGAAATTACGCAGGAAAGTACTGTAGCACCGCAGTAACTCGAACTCTGAAGGGAAACGGAAAACTGTTCGAGTTAGCGGGGATTCGAATTATGCGAGCTCGTGTCATCGGGGTTCTACTGTGGGTCAAATTCTGCCCCCCGTAGTAATAAAATAAGAAATTATTCCCCTCGACACAACATCAATGTAGTTTCAAGGGCAGCTCATTGTGGCCTATCGATTAGTTACAATTTAGACCATTTCTCACCTGCCACTTGACGTTTGAGCCCAATATCTCAGTTTTCAGTCTTCTCTGCAAGACATTGAGAATCAGTTAACAAAAAAAAAAATAGAAGCAGTAACACTGTGTTTTTCTAACGTAACAGCCCTGATGACGCAACAGGATTTTCTCAAAGCCTGGGCCGAAGAGGCCAAGGCAGCCGTGGGAGCGAAAAAATTGGGAACCTTGCTGGACTTATGGAAAGTGGTCGCGGAAAAAAAGGTAGCAATTTGTAGTAACCGCATGAGCCCATAATCAGAAGTGAGCAACTCCCATAATAACGCTAGATGTCACGTAGTTTTCTCGGACCAGTTTATTTTTAGATACATTTTAGATGTTTAGAGCACTTTTCCCCCGAAAATGGAAGCTCCGCTCGATCTATGAGTGCACAGCACAGCATTTAACTCAGAATCTTAAATCTGATATATTCCTTAGGTGGGTTTGTCATCTTGGGGCTACCGAAGTCGCGCAAATGAGTTTTGTCAACGCTGGTAGGCCAAGCGCGGCCCTTTCTTTTCTTATTCGGAGCTTATTCAAATTAAGCACACGTTCATTTGAATTTACCGCTTCGGCGGTCATGAACTCAACTAATTAATGGTGTCCACTCATTCTTTGCTATGACGGCTCGATGTTAGGAATAAAAGGAACAAAACTCACTGTCCTTGTTAGCGGTTGCGTACGGGTGGTCACACCTATAAATAGTAATTTGACTGGGAAAATCTCACTTACCAGAGGTGGTCGCACATAGAAGTTCCACTGTAGTATGAGAACTGATAGAGGCTCCATATAGAGATTCTACTGGTGGGGACTTTCTTACGCACATTCTTAATTGCAGGAATTTTAATTTTTTCCATTGTCGTATTTGTTTTAAATTTGTAAAGTTCCACTTTTGTATTGTGCCAACAGGTCATATCACTTTTTTGTGTCCAGGATCCAGCAGAGCTCGATAGAATGTCTTTAGACCTGCCGATCGCAAAAAAGACGGGAATCATAGTCCGTCAGGAGTGCAAATCAATAAGGCCGATAGGGGAATGGGCCGAGGACCTTAAAAAGCTTGCGGAGTAGACAATGAATACGTGATAATAGTTGTTTGGAGATATATTAACTTCTGATTTAAATCGAAATAACAAGTTTAAGCTTAATAGAAAGTGACGCTCGTACACCAACCCACGGCCTAGCCAGTACCTAGCGCATGCACACAGCTATAACACCAGGGCAGTGACAGTTATGGACAGCTGTTTCTCCCTTATTGGCTTTGTCCGTTCATAGGCCTGACGGCTATACCATGCTGTCCATGGCTGCCACTGTCCGGCTGATATGGCAATGCGCATGCGTTATTAGGCAGCCTGTGATGCGCTCCTGTCCTGGGTCGGCTCCAACCTTGTTCCCATGGTTCTCTCCTACCCGTCCTAAGGAGAGAACCCTGGGAACAAGGTTGGGTCGGCTCCTGGTACTGGCCAGGCCGCGGGTTGGTGTAAGTGTGTCACTGTCAATTAAGTTTGTCTTAAGAAGTGCAACTATGACGAAAATGCGGTTGACATCTGTGAGTGTTTATCAAAACTAGAATCATCTATGTTTTCTCTCTTTGAATTATTGACTCAGAATGCCATGGCAATTGGGAATGCTTTGGCAGGAAATAGAAGAACCCTTGTTATTTTTAGTTTTAATCATGTTATTTCCGGTGATTCTATATTTTGGGTCTTGGTTTTCGAAACGAAAATTGTCACCGACTTGATTGCGAACACGACATTTGCTTAGATAAATTACTCACAAATTTGTTATAGCATGGGTAACCGGTAGGCTCTGACCTATTACAACAGTATGAATCCTGAAAAATTACAGGGTGTTTGTATGGGGTAAAGTTCCGATCTTAAAATTTATAGGAAATACCAAATAAAAGTCACTGAAACTTTACTCAGCAGTTAGTTGCCATGTTGTCCATAATACTCACATGAACTGTCGTGAAACATGGTTAAAATTTTCGTACGTTTACTGGAATGCTCCGTGATCACAGTTCCCACTGACATTCAATTGCGGCCCGCATGGCAGATTTCAGAACTGATAACTTTAATTCATGTTTTCCAGGCGAAACACCTATTTACTGGTCTGACTGGTGAAGAGATTTAATGGTGAAAGCTACATATTGACCACTGATGAAAACTTTTATTTGCCGCGCCTGTCTTTGTATTGACTAACAAATTTTTTTTTAGATTGCCAAGTTAGGCAAGGATGCCGGCGTAAAAAAATAGCTAAAATAGAGATTTCGGGTAAAATTGAGAACGAAACGGTCGGCCCGACCACTTTGAAGTGCTCCCAATTTGGTGGATATTGTGCTTGATATTATATAGATTCTTATTTAAATATTTGGTTGACTTTATTTACATTCATTTGCAAAGAGTGCATTTTTGCGTTAGCGCAATAACGACCGTGTCAATCGGGGTTGTCAAGGACACATTTGAATCGAAAATGCAAATCATAGCGGCTTGTATATCTTTTTTTGAAGTTATTCATCGAACGTTGGCATTTACCATTCGATGAAACAGTGAGTTTTAAAAGGGCGTGTTCAAACAAACTTACTGGAACTTTTAATAAGGGATCATTCGCTGTTGTTACGTCTCAAAATGAGTTTACTCTACTTGATCAAGCTCACCGTTGAATATAAAGGAATACCTCAGAAACAGTTTATTCACACCTGGTTAAAACAAGCAAAGGAGTCTTTGAAAGCTAAAGAAGATGGCAGAATACTACAACTTTGGAAGGTAACTGAAACTGTCCAGTAGATTTCTCTCAATTGTTTCTAACCTTTCTTCAGGCCTAGAATATTAATCAATCTATTGATAGATCAAAAGAAATAAATCATTTTGTTGCCTAGGTTCTTTTTAAACATGTACAGCAAAACAAGTGGTATTTCATAAAATATTGATTTACGAAAGTACCATCGAGAAGGTTGACTGCTGTGGACGTGTTAAAAAAGATTATCTCTAGACCGTGACATCGGTGGCAAAAAGGTCATACAAGTAGCTAGGACGAAGAGCTTGAAACCTGTCTGACGAAAACGCTTGCCACAGGGCAGTCAATTAACTAGGCGCTACCTATTAAGCGGTCACCCTCTATCGAGAGGTAACATATCGTTAAAACGCTTCCCAAGATGGTCAAAAGAGGCGGTAAGATACCACGACGTCAGCGATAGCGAAGACGTTAAGTGAGTTCGCGTTTCTTTCTCTAACTTTGTTGCCAATCCAGCTTATTAGAGATCTTTCTCATGACCCTAGCCTGCGTAACAGGCTCTTGAAAGTAGTGGGCGCAAGAAAGAACGGGCGCGCGACTCTCGTGCGTCCATTCTTTCTGGCGCCACTACTTCCAAGCGCCTGCTACGCAGGCTATCATAACTCCAACTAGGAACATCTATGGAGCAAAAGTCCACTATGTAAAATACGCGGTTTGTTTTCCCATAGGTAACTTTGCCTTATTCATTTGGGGCGCGCACGTGAGAAACCAAACAAAACACGAATTGTGTGACAGAAAGTGTTAATTTTTATTGTGACTCATTAGCATATGGTGTTGGAGTTATGTGAAAGATCTCTATTATCGATCTATTAAGCTCGATTTGTCAAATGTAAGCGAATTTATCTGCAGATTATTTCTTAAATAATAATAAAAAATAATAATTCTTTAGAAACTTGTCAAGAAAATCCTTCGGAGCGTGTTAAGCGTCCTCCATAAAAATGCCGTAGTAAGTCTCGTCGTTTCATATGACTGATCGCCGGACTTCTGTGCTCGTACTACCTAGAACTGAACTTGGAAACACGAGGGACTATCCCAAAGATTGGAGCATCGCAATTGCAATCGCTTCCAGTCAGAATTCTCCAGATGGACTCTGTCACCCTCTGTTACCGTTAATCTGTTTTTGTACACTACTTTTTCGCTAACGTAGTGGACTTTATTAGTACCATTGAAGACAGCTTTCAACATTAGCAGCTTGTTAGTTGTTTTATCTTGGCACCTGTTAGAGGTTAATTGCAAATTTGAGTTAGAGGTTAATTGCTAATTTGATCTAAGCCCATAAAACGTGATTCACCCCTGTTGGGGTTGTTTTAAACGTTTCACAAGCATCTACGTCGTTCTTTTTTAGAAAATTACTCAGCCCTGGACAAGAATCGTTCCAAGTCCAAAATTTTGAACCGTTACATGGGGGTGAGCTTGGTCAGAAAGCTGCGCCTTAAAGAGTAACTTTATTGATCCTTATTGTTGTATTACATTCTACTTTAGGTTGTTGGGGAACGCAAGGTACTTTATGGTGAGTTCTCTAAATTAACTTGACGTAAATTTTTGTCTTTAGATAAAATTCCTGTTGTAGTCAGGGGCTAGTCACAAAGCAGGACGTGAAAATTTGACGCTGATCAATACACAATAACTAAAATCAAGTGTTTTCTCCCCAACTAAGTCCTTATGGAAGAAAACGCTCCATTTCGAGCGGCGAGCAAGCGAAACAATATTTGAGGTAACTCGAATACGAGTGATAAAATCGTTTCCTTTCACGTGCCACACGTGCGTAACTTAAGTGTTGTTACTGCCGCGTGTAAAGACCATCTCCACCGAAGGGCCATAATCTGAAGGATGTTCCAAGTAACATGGAATAAACCTAATGTAATACCGATTCTTTGCAGTAACTGAAACAAAGGAAATAAAAACGCTGTTAACATCCTTTTCACAATAGGACAACATCGTTATTGTGAAAATGAAACTGGTTTTGCTTGTAGCCTACGAGCAAGCTCTCCTATTTGGACGAGTGAAACGAGTCTCGCGAGAACGCGCGAGCGAGCGGCGAAGCCGCGAGGGGCAGAGGAAAGGATAGGCTCCCACGCAGGCGTTTTTAGGGGAGTTCGTATTTCGTCCCTCCGCACAACTCTCCTAAAATCGCCTGCGTTCTCGTGAGGCACGCTTCGCTTGCCCAAACAGGAGAGCTTGCTCGCAGGCTATGCGGCTTGGAAAGGAAAGATTTTGGTTTTATGGGCGCCACTCAATTTAGAAGTATCAATTCCAAAACAGCAAACAATGCACACTGCCACTGATGCTGTTCAGTATAGCGGTGATAAAGACGATTCGGTCGAGTCAAGAATAGTTTCCATCATTGTTTTTGGCTCAATAATCCCATGAAAAAGGCCCTAAACATGTACCTCAAAAGGAATGTTATTAGGGCAATTGCATTCTCGTCCTCATCCCGATCAAGTCCTGTCGTTTCTTGGTCGCGTGGTCTTGAATTGACGGCCTGCCACTGGTTCATTACAAATTGAGGCGAGTTGCTCTGGGGACGAGAATGCGGCAATTGAAGCTGAGATCAGATTTTGGCGATTTAATCCTTAACTTTGTGGATGACAAAACAACGTTTCACAAACATGCGAATTCTGAAGTTCAAAAGCCAACTGACGATTGCGTTTTTCGCTGCCGTCAATCACCTTAACGGATCTCTTAGGAAACAAAACTTTACTTTAACGGGTTCAAAAGGTCATGGTTTGTGATTTGTGATTGTTGGATTTCGATCCGTTTTGTGTGTTTATGTGTTTCAAGGTTCGTTGCTTGTGATGGTAATTATGATTGACAGCAGCGAAAAACGCAATTGTGAAGGCGGCTTTTGAACTTTAGAGTTCGCATGTTTGTGAAAAGCGCAGTAACCAAGAAAAATTTCCCCTTTGCTCATTTTTGTTGTCGTTATTTCATTTTTTGCTTTTATTTGCCAGTTATGAGAGTAGACAATCCTGATGACATTGACAGAATGTCATTCAACCTGCCGATTGTTAAAGAGATGGGAGACCAAGTAGAGTTAGAAGTGAAACCATTAAGAGCCTATGAAGCCTTTGCTACAGAGCTGAAAAGGAAGGTCACTGGAGAAGAGGACGCTTTTCGGGAATTACCCTCAATCCCTAAGGCAGGATTGTTTTACTGGATAACTATTACGATCGAGTATCCAGGTAAAATTGGTGTTGCTCAGATAGAATGCTAGATTTATAATTATATACCATTATACAGGTGTTGCTATGAGTACCGGTTACATACCCAGATAAAATTGATTTTTCCGTGATCCCTTGTACAGTGAGGGCGCGGACCGACCAGCCACGCTGCTAAACCCAGGGCCCTGTTTCACCTGTTTTACTGCCAAACTTCTTATCTTGTATAAACGGTGACGGTGAGAACTTGGTAATGTCTTTTAAACCTCTAGAACAAGGAAAACTTTGCTTCTTGGCTCCTTGAAATCGGAACTGACAGAAACTTACGTCAGCTCACCGCAAACATAAAAACTTAACCTTTTAGTAACTAAAGTGAGTGGATTGCGTCAGAAAAGAACTTTCTAGTTAAATCTAGAAATTACATTAGCGCACATGTAAAGAAAAACAGGGTAGTATGGGATCGAAAACACCCGGAGGATTGTGGTCTTTAATCTGGCATATTAGAACTGACTGGTGGCATGTCTTTAATTCAAAATTAGTGAGGGATAGGGTAAAATATCTGGCCTGTTCGCTACAATGGCGTATGACAATAAATGCAGTTAAACGTTTATCTTATGAATAAAGTTTCCATGGTCCCGCAAGGCACACTCCTACCCGATTCTTAGACTACCGCACGAAATAAAATGGATTTTCACAACTTTATCAAATACATCTGGTTTTTATTCGCCTCGGCAATCTTATTTTGGTTTGATTCGTGCAGGTAAAACCCAAGACGAACTTCTGGCTGTATGGCTTCAAGAAGCTAAGGCTGCGATAGGAGGAAAGAAGAAAGGAAGTGTAGTGGACATATGGAAAGTGATTGGAGAAAGAAAGGTAGGGAGCCAGGGTCGAGGTCAAGTCCCATGATTACTCGGAGAGAGCAACTACCCTTTGTACACCTCAACGTACCCCCAATTATGCCGGACTTATCTCACCGCGTTTTCACCGATCAATTCCCCTCCTGTGAGCACAAATAAAGTATCAACTACAATTTACGTAATTTCCGAGTCACTCCAACTTGATGCTAAAAATGTTGCCACCTAACTCTGATGAAGACGATGAACCCAGATTGATTTTGCCTTAATTTTTCGTGTATGGCTAGTTAACTCTTGTTATTAATCCCACTTCTGACGCCATGTTTCGATTGTGGATAGTACAGCAAATCTCTACTAAGTTAAGTCGCCGAAGTAAGTTGTTCCAGCCTTTTTTGTATATTTGTATATATTTTTCGTGTTACACGTGTTTGTGCGACCTTCAGAACTGTAAAACATCCAGAACATCGTTGGTTTTTTCCGGCTTTGTGTTTACTGACATCCGTCATGTTCTTGCCTTTTAAAAACTACTGAGCTAATGAGCGTTTTGACTTATCAGCTTTTTAATGTTTTCTTTTATTCGATCGTCCAAGATCGGGAGTCCCGTATTCAGGCTTGCCTTATCCCGGTTTCTGAGAATTGATAGAGCATCTAGCTCTGTAGGACTTCATTTCAATACCAGTTATTCATTGTTTTGTTGCAGGTACACGTTCTGATGTGCGTCGATAGCCCTTATATCGTGGATCGCATTTCGTTTGAGCTGCCTCTAATGAAGCAGATGGGTGATAGTGTACAAATGGAAGTCACGTCCGTCAGACCTTACGAAGCTTTTTACGATGATCTTGAAAAGTTAGCGTAGTTGTTAAAGACGGACTTAACACTTATGACGCCAATGGATTGACACCATGACTCCAGATAGTCTGTCCAGATACATAAATTCATCGGGGCCAGAACGCCCTGAAATGATTGTTATGGGGATTTTTATAACGACTTTTTAGAATTTATATATTTTACTGAAAGATTGTTGACTTTAATTTTTTAGTTGTACTGTTAATCATTTGCTATTCAAATTATAACATATTTCAATGAGTATACTTTTTAGAAATTTAATATTTTAGAATCGATATTTTTAATAGTTTGTTGTTAAGTCAGGCGGCAGTAAATGATTTGCAATTCATAGTTCGTCTTATATTTAATTTCTTTGCTTATTGTAAAGCACATTAGATCATATACACATTCGCCATTTGCACATATCCCGGCACCTTTTTAGCCCCCCAAAATTTTGCATAAGCAGTTTTCTTCAATATATCTGGGAAAACTGCAATACCCAGGACAAATGAAAGACAAAAGTTATGCAAACGGGTAAACTTTTGGTCACGTGACCATAATTAAAGAGGCTCGAGAAGTTCCTCCGAACACACCTTTCACCCAGGCCTTTAAAAATCCCTTGCCATCCATCTCCTTATCCTCCTCCTCCCCTCCCCTAAGAAAAACATTTTGTTAAGGAGCTTAAGCAACGACGACGGCGACGGCTACGAGAACGTCACTTAAAAAGTGAATTCGCTCTGCCTCGAACTCGTTTTATTCGTTGAATGTTGGCAAATCTTTTTGGAGTTGAATTCTAAAGGACTGGTATCAGAGATCAGTAAAAGAAAGAAAGTTGTTGTCTTTTGTTCCCGTCCTCGAGAAAAGGTGCAGTTAGGAAGTCAGTTCACGTTTAGTCGTGCAACGAAGGCTAGGAAATGTACAAAAAAGCGTGCAAAGTTGTTTGTCTGCTAATCTAACCCTATTGCTTTTTTGCCTTCCTTGTTGCCGTTACCGCCGTCGTTGTTTAAGCTCCCTGTTATAGTTTTGCGGGGCGGGCCAAAAGTGACTAGGTGCTCGTCGGAAAATTTCGAGATCACCCCTAAAAGATACCAGAATCATGTTTTATGGCCGTGTCCCAAATTCACTGATTTCCACCCCTAAAAGGTGCCAATTCAACAACAGCAAAATATATCACTGGCACTGCAAATTTTAATGGTGATAAAGACAACTTTCGAACACTTTCTTCTCAAAGGACTTTTTGAAAGTATTGTCATAAATCTTACCGAGACAACTCTGGCAGCTTTTAGCACCATAAGCGGTCCCAATCCACAAATTTAAACCCCTAAAAGGTACGACGAGCACCCCCGTCACTTTTATAGACGAGTACCTTTCCCCAACTCCCCCTCCCCCCCCGGGGGGGAGACTGAGGTCTGACCTTGGCCAAGTGACCGGATTCATTGGGTTGCCAAAGTCAAATTTCGGGTTTACCTCGGTGTAAGAACCTGTGAACTCTTTCTTTGTTTTGCGCCTTTTGTTTCTCTAGGTTCTGTTGTGTTTACTTCTTTGTTTTCTTTGTATTACGTCACCCGTGAGTCAACAGCCCGGGGCAGGGGGGGGGGATACTCCCTTATATAAGCCGTATAGGTATCCGTTTTGGTCTGAAAACGGGTATACACTTTGCCCATTTTGCTCCATGCCATTTTTGGTATGGTTCTCGAGGGATCACTACGGAGTGTATGAACGTATTTATCGTGTCAATTCCAAATGAGTAATCAAGAAAGAGAAATATGAGATTTCGAAATGGATTTGAATAATTTTTTGTTCGCGCTCTAACAGCTAAGTGAATGATAACATAATTTCTGCCTAAAGGCCAGGTCTGAAGACGGGTACGGATTTTAGAGGTCTAGTCTGCAAACAGGTATGGAAAATTACATTTTTTGGTCTGAATGAGGAAAACCCCCACCAAGAATTCCCACCCAACC
>BOPM01000534.1:22696-41050 GCA_022179025.1 Porites australiensis | reverse complement strand
CCCCCCCCCCCCCCGGGGGGGGGGGGTAACAGGGTTGAGCCCAAATTTTAGACATTTGATTTGATAGCACTAGCACAGGCTTCGCACAGGCAATAATTGGCCTTAGGCTAATTAAAAGCTTTGATATATTCGTGCCTCTACTCATTCAGTATTACAAGCGAATATTAGTTTGTATATTCTGTTGATATCCACTGAATATCGGCCATCGTATCAGTTTTACCTTCATCAAATGTTCAATTTACTCTTTGATGGAACAGTGAGTTTTTGAACGCCATTTTAACCAAGCTTTGTGGTAACTTCTTCGGGAGATTAATATTCGCTGTTGTTACGTCTCAAGATGAGTCTACTTTTCTTGATCAAGCTCACCGTTGAATATAAAGGAATACCTCAAGAACAGTTTATTCACACCTGGTTAAAAGACGCCGAGGAGTCTTTGAAAGCTAAAGAAGATGGCAGAATACTACAGCTTTGGAAGGTAAATGAGACTGCTTTGAATATCAATCGACCCATGCAAATTTCAAAAGAAACCAGCCTCATTTCTTTAGCCTGTCGATGGGGACGTCACGAAATTAAAGGGCAACCGCAAATATCACGATCGCTGCACATACTATCCTCGATCCTGAATAGTTTGCAAAATAAGTAATATTTCTAGCTTAGACACTGACGAAAGCGCTATCGAAAAGCTAGATTTTTTAAATACAGCTTTGATCTAGGAGGAATTTCGTGTCTATCATCCTTCCTTGGCAATTGGAAAATTAGGACTGTACTCTTCTGGACTGGACTCTCGACTAGACTCTGGACTGGATTTATTTGTTTTTGCTTGTTTTTTTTTTTCTCGGATCGATAAAATTAACGTATTTGCTAATATTTTCTTTTTTCAGTGTAATAGTAGTAAATAGTTCAAACAATAACGCAGCGCGCGAATTGCCTCCTCTGTAGCTTCTTTTGCCTATAGATTGAACGGCAAGAATGATAGAGAGGATCGGTTCTTTTGACGTTCTCTTTGCCTTCGCCGTCGCGAAATCGCTTTTATTTTTATCTCAAGATTTATTTCTTTATTGCTACTAATGATATGTCCTTCAGTCCACAATGGAGTAGTACTAGCTATTTTATAAAAATCATGGCGTGTTCGTCGAACCCTTAAGATTGGAACCGTGGATTGATCCCTTAAGGTGCTTAAACTCTAAAATGATCTCTGTTGGAGTTTTTTAGGAACCTTCAGAGGTAAGAAAACAAATGACGGGGACGTCTTGTCAACCCAATCATCCCATTGCCATTGGAAATTGCCGCTAGACCATCTCTTATGAGGAAAGAGAATAGAGGGCCTGCCGCTGAACAGGCTATTTTAGCTAGGGGTGTTTTCAAAACTGTCTTGCAATCGTCCTGGCCCTAGTTGTTTAGGGTGGATAACGGTATCAACTGGATAAATCACTATCCACTGGATTGTGCATTTGGTTTCCCCAGAATTTATCAGCTGGATATTGATTTATCCGGTGGATAGTTCTATCCAACGTTTGAACAACCCCGGCCCGGCCAGGTCACCTGTGTAGAAGCTTATGTAGAAACTGATAGGGACTGAGTACCTTACCCAGGATGGAGTCCGTTTAAGTTTGTGAGCCGGCACATGGGTAAAATGGTCTTTTGCTTCCTGCTTTAGCATATTATGATCTTCTACATGATTTTTCTTTAGGCTGTTGGCGAACGCAAGGTGTTTTATGGTGAGTTTTATTTTAACTTCATTCGAAGGTCTCTTAAAAATTCATTGCAGTAACAAGCACGATAATGTTACGTTGATAAGAACATAATCATCTAGTATTTAAGAGGGTCTCAAAGGGGTGGTAGCTTTGACGGTTAACGACCATTTTTTTTTTTCAGTTTTGACGGTTGAAGTTTATTTAGTGGAAATTTAGTCCAAGAGTTATAAATTATCTCTTATATGTAATTTCTTCACTGTCGCGTGCAGACATGTATATGATCGCAGGCGTCTTATTTTCTCTTCGCTTGTTTTATTTTCGCGACGTGCCTACTATCTGAGAGCCTGGCTTAGGCTAGTCTATACTGTGCTCAAATCCATGCCCCATGTCCCAGTTGTTCAAAAGCTGGATAGCGCAATCCATCGCGAATTACATGCACGCTCTATAGTGGCCAGAGGATACGAAATTTCTGCGTTATCCACTGGATAAATATAAGGTATTCAACAGATAGCACTATCCATTTAACTGGCTGATTTTTTTATGAAACACGCGTTGAATTTTGCCACTAAACTAAATTCCAGGGAAATTCAAAAATGTCATTGACTTTCTGTCTGGATACCCTCCTATGATCTGTTTGCCTCTGTTTGAAAAGCAGTATTTCCCGCGCCAAAGGTGACTGGCGTTCAGATTGAGAAACACGTGGTTGTCTCTGTGAGCAGCAATTTGCCAGAAAAAAGTTCAACAGTCCTTTCTGAACCAAAGTTTGGACCCCCCCAATCAAAAATTCCTGGATCCGCCCCTGTAAAAGGTACCGCAGAATCAATGGTAGTTCAAAAACCGCTGAGAATCTGGAGAATTGGAGATTGGATCTTTTATTTCTTCAGTTGGTTATCGGTTCTTACGCGAGATCGGGAGATAGAAAGTGAAATTAATTTGATTTCTTTGGTTTTTCCTTGTTAGTTATGAGAGTAGACAATCCTGATGACATTGACAGAATGTCGTTCAACCTGCCGATTGTTAAAGAGATGGGAGACCAAGTACAGTTAGAAGTGACGCCGTTAAGAGCCTATGAAGCCTTTGCTACAGAGCTGAATAAGAAAGTTACTGGAGAAGACGACACTTTTGAGGAACTGCCTACAGTCCCTAAGGAAGGACTGTTCTTCTGGTTAACTTTTACGATCGAGTACCCAGGTAAACTGTATTCCGTTGGTATTGCTGTGATACCTTGCACAGTTAGGATACTGGTTGGTGTTGTTGTGATCCATTGTTCGCTGCGAGGGGTCAAGTGGTAACACACTAAACAACAGTAAACTAACTTACTTTAATCACGATTACTGGTTATATATTTCTACATATAAAAAGTATGCAGAGCGACTTATTCTTGATGATAAAGTTGGCATATATGAGATACATTACTGGAAAGAATGTGAATCCCAGGAAAAAATAGAATTCTTTTTATTCGCTTACAGAACTTATCCAAGCATTGTTCAGTCAGGGTTTATCCTCTCGGCATTTATTATAATTAAATTTGTTTAATTAAATGTAACTCTTTTGTTTAGGTAAAACCCAAGACGAACTTCTAGCTGTATGGCTGCAAGAAGCTAAGGCCGCGATAGGAGGGAAGAAGAAAGGGAGTGTAGTGGACATATGGAAAGTGATTGGAGAAAGAAAGGTTGGGAGACACAGAAGCTCTGATCGAACAATTCGCCGGTATAGATGATCACTAGAAACGTACCAGTAAAAGCTTTAATTTCTCCCTTTTGAACACTCTAAGAGACGGAGCTCAGCACCAACCCAAAAATATAAAGGAATCTTATCATCAACCGTGTGTAATACGACGTCGCCATAAGACGGGGAAGACCTTCTCAGGATCTGAGTAAGGCCGCTTGTTCATATGATCTCGACTGACAATTCAAGGCGTAATCGCTGACGAAGTTCCGCACTTTCGAATGAATCAGTTCAAATGTAAATTAGATCACTCAGGCCCCATTCACATAAATCCGGATATGAAACCGAATCGGCCCTCCTTCCGTCCACACGACACAGTGCCGAATTCAGACCCTGAGATAACGGGTGGGGGGGAGTCCGGTCATTTGGACTCTGAGATAAGGCGGGGGGGGGGGGCGGTCTCCAAAAAGTTTTTTTTCAGTTTAGTCTGAAAATAATGGGGGGCGCCCCCTTGGGCCCCTCCCCTGGGTCCGCCACTGCGAGGGAAGGAGAAAGCCGTCACGCAGCCCCTTCATTAGGAGCTCAAGCAACGACGTTTTTGAGCGACGCAAGTCAAACGGGAGTGGACTTTTTTCATTCTTGGGCAAAGGTTTTGCCAAACCTTTCCGGCAAATTGTCTGTATAAGAGTAACGAAACATGGCGAAACAAATGTGTTAGCGTAAACTCATATTAAGCAATAAAAAGCCTTACTTTCGGTTGAAGTGCGTCGCTCAAAAACTCCCTATCATTCAAACCCGTCATCTTCTTGACCACTTGACCCCCGTCTTAAAGCTTACCTCATCACCGATCATGAGCTCAATATTTAAATACCAGGTATTGACTATTTGTTCTGTTTGTAGGTTCATGTTCTGATGTGCGTCGATAGCCCTGATTACATAGATCGCATCTCGTTTCAACTGCCTCTAATGAAGCAGATGGGTGATAGTGTGCAAGTGAAAGTCACGTCCATCAGACCTTACGAAGCTTTTCACGATGACCTTAAAAGTTGGAGTAGCTGTTAAGCGAAGACTTTGAACGTCAATGGCGGAACTGACTGAAACCCTGACTAAAAATATAAAGATACACCTTGTCCAGAACTCCTTAACAAATCCAGATTCCTTAAAACTTGAAAAAGTCCGAACAACCTAAGGACCTCTATCCTCAAGGTCAGCGGTCAGCGATGATGATGGCCGCGTCTTTTGCAGTTCCGAAGCTTTGCGGTGTTTATGAATAAACTTGAAGTAGACTAGAGAAAAGTCAATTTTTTACTGTCACTCTCGTTATCAGGAATGGTCAATGGTACACAAAAGTGTCTTTAAATAATTTAATATATCTTTTTCTAATACAATTAAGATAATGTACAGGGGAAAAAGACCGGTTATTTCACGGCCAGAACGTGTTTAGTTTATAACTGTATTTTCATCAATAGTTGTCAGTAAGCCAGGTGTAATTATCTCCGTTGCCGTTGCCATGGATATCAGGGCGCATTTTCATGTGTATCATCGCATTTCAACAGCCAACAATAAAAATAATTTCTGCACAAAAGTTCTTCCTGGCATTTTGGAATAGTGAACCTCCTTGAAGTCCCCACCTAAGCTCCCCCAGTTCATGTTCCCAAGTAACGCTGGTGCCACGCCAGAGGGAGGCTCAGGGCGCCTGATCAGTATGGTTACTCCGCTGGACGGTCCTGTGCGGACTGCAACAGCTCTGAAAAAAAGTTGAAAAATGATATCAATAACTTAGGGTCAACCTAGGTTTCTGGGAAACTGCCTACCTACCCCTCCCCTAAGCCAGCATTAACATCTACTTCTCACTAAGGGCAAAACATTGGCTTAAGCGGTGGAGGGGGGAGGGGGGGGGAGGTGGACAGTGTCCCACAAACCTAAACTGATAACTTCATAGCATAGTCGACCCTTGGGACTTGTTGGTTCGGTCAAAATGAAACTTGCCGGTTCCATTTTCAAAATTTATTGTTTCAAGCCCCCACTACACAATTTCGGTGAAAAAGTAAAGCGCTGTCTCGCTGGTCGGAAATTTTGTTTCAATCAAATAATGTTGTTCTGTTTCCTTTGGTTAGTTCCACTGGTCTCTAAACGGTTGGTCAGTGTGGCATGATGAAAAGTACCTTTTAAAGTACCTAACCAATGCGTTGGTAGCATGCCAGCAGGCACTCTGGTGGCGGGGCGGGAATCGAAAAGGCCCCGCCGCTATAGCGCCCCGGAGAGCTTGCTCGCAGGCTAATGCGTTGGAGGCCAGGGAACTACTTGAATTGTAATCGCTCAGTAAAATACTTCTGTTTTCAACACTTACTTGGCGCCGTTTGGCGACTTCACAATCAAACCTCTCATATGACCCTGTCGCTCACTGGGACCAGTGCCCACGTGACGACTACAATGGATCACGTGCCATCCTAGGCTCAGCGCTAGAGAGTGCGCCACTGACAAGCGGTGATTGCAGACCTGCAAAAGAGGTGAGAGTATGACTTGTAAGTGGTATTTATTTGAATAGTCGCCGGAACGTTTGAAGGCTGCAAGACAGTGAGCGCGTATCGTGTTAAAGAAAAGCGTTAATAACGTCTTTAGTGTAAATAAAGTGATTTTTTTTATTGTGATTCAAATTTTACACAGAACTAAGGGAAGCACTGCATAGACAAACGATAAGCATTTCAGGGAGAAATTATCAATTTTGTGATTTAGGCTAAGTTCATACTTTCTTCACAGCAGAACGTCCATACGAGAATGTTTTTATTAATGGCCATTTGGGGCTTGCGAGTGAGACTACGTAGATCAACGTTGGGTCGAATTGCACTATGGGATTGTTTTGCAAACTCTATCATTTCTTTCTTTGGCTATTGTGATGCTGCGCAGAAACTGGGTCCACATTCGTCCCATAGTGCAATGTGACACAGAAGCTACACAATACGACCTCGTTCACACTGGAAAACGTTTACGACAATCGTATGTAAGGACCACATGTGATCCCGTGTGGACGGCAGCCTTTTAACGCACAAGTTTGTATGCGGGCTGATGTGGACATAAGTTTTTTTAATAGCTATTTGTTTTTTTTTGGCATTTTAATTTTTCAATGTTAACTTTTAATGAGAAAGTTAAAAGTAAGACTCAGCAGCAAGATCAAAGTTGTCATTCTTCTTGTGTAAAACTTAGTAGCACAATGAGTCAAACCTGACTGAGAATGAAATCTTCCAGATCTTTCGCATGCGTTGATAAATCCGAACACAAGCCATCATTTGTAACAGCTCGAATTCCTCGAGTTCCTACACACAGCTGGAAAGACGATCTGAAAACAGTGAATTGTTCATTACCAAACTAGGGAAATACAGAAAACACAAATTCTAGAATAATGTGAAACACACGAAACAGCAATTAATGCATCAGTCAGTTCAAGAGTCGATTCCAGCTGTGTCTATCTTGCCAGGGAAAAAGTATTCAATTTGTGGATAGTGTTTAAGGTTCGTAGAAAACAAATGCCTCCATCAATTTTGGGGCAAATAAAGTGCTTACTCACACCCTGAGACTGCAATAGCATATAAGTTCAAATGATTGGGTACGAGACCTCAGTGCGGTAGGCTCGACCACTCTGTACTGACATCAGTAGCATTTTACTCAGTATTATTTTAACGCATTAAAATACATCAGTGGCATTTTCATCAGCAGTCTCTTAATGTATTAAAATACATCAGTAGCATTATAATCAGTACTATCTTAATATATTAAAATACATCAGTAGCATTTTAATCAGTAGTATCTTAATATATTAAATACATCAGTAGCATTTTGATCAGTAGTATCTTAATATATTAAAATACATCAGTAGCATTTTCACCAGTGGTATCTTGATGTATTAATACACATCAGTAGTATTTAAAATGTATTTTGTATCAGATTGTTAGCCGACAAATTCATAACCTGGCCTTGTACAACTTCAAAATACTCCGAAATACAATGGCATAAAAATACTAAAACAAAATACAAACTAACCTTCCCATATCACCAACATCTGGAGATGTAACATGTAATGTTGCTAGAGTGTTTGTTTCGGAGCCAACCACACCCCACTGACACGTTACACAGGGATCAGGCACTCGTGACTTTAGCGCATCAATCACACCAGCGGCTCTGTTAAAAGAGAAGGGAGTGTTTACTAAAAGAAGTGACTCCTTAGAAAAGGCGCCATTCTTCCCAGCAAAAAAAAAAAAAGCTTAACCATTTTCCTTTTTTTTTTCAGTTTTTTCAAAGGTAATAATAACTGATAAGCTGGCCTTGTTGGCGAAACGACCGTAAACCGTTTTCACCACGAGATCTTGAACCCTTCTTACCTTTTCTGAAGCACTTTATGCCTTGCAATGTTCAGCACTGCCTCCAAAAGACCAGGACTGCAAAAATGAAAGACAACCAACGACGAAACATTAATCCTATTTCACCTACTTGCCAAGTACTAGTCATTCTAACTTTTAAATTTGTTGGTGAAATCCTATGGTGTTTAACTTCAAATGAAACCTTTTTGGTAGGACTTTTGGAAGGATCAAATTGCCTACACAACCTGTAAACGGTAGACCGCACCCTCAGGGTTCATGGTCCCATATTTGCCCATCATCCTGGCTACACAGGTCTTAACAGTGGCTATGTCACAGGGAAATTCCAGCAATTGTGCATGCTTACAAATGACGTCTGAGGAATGGGCGCAGTAATTGCATACTGATGACGTGTCACTACCGGGAACTGGGTAGTGGTTCTGATTGGTTGAAGAAGAGGAACTATAAAACCAACTGAGATTTGGGACTGGATTATTTTCTGCTTCTAC
Organism: Porites australiensis; assembly: GCA_022179025.1. NCBI lineage: Eukaryota > Metazoa > Cnidaria > Anthozoa > Scleractinia > Poritidae > Porites > Porites australiensis. The sequence goes on along the minus strand of BOPM01000534.1, from coordinate 32,827 downwards.
TATCGATTCAGACGAGCTGTTTTTCACAAGATCATAAGGGACGGAGACATTAGCAGATTCCTAAAACTCAAAATTCCTGGAGCTTATGACTCAGCTACTGTGCTTACAATTCCAATGTTTGATTTTCAGGTAGTCAAAAGTGCCCCCGCGCCCCCATACTCCATCGGTTCCAGAAACCAGCCTTAACCCTTTAAGCCCAACAATGACCAACATCAATTTTCTCCCAACAATATCAATACACTGTCAAGAAATAAAATGATCACCAAAGAAAAAATGCCTCGATCTTTTTTCAAATTCTCTCGATTCAATCTTTAAAGAAAAGGTATAGAGATCAGTCTGGAGAATTTGTATGTGGATATTGGGGCTTAAAGAGTTAAAGAAAAAAACAGAATTAACATTTTGGCACCTCTGTAGACAGGGAGCAACTTCAGCTGCAGTCAATGCCGAGGCACCAGCAAGACATAACCTCTTGCTGCCTCCCTGCATGGGGTATGCAGTCACTGGACGAGGTGTAGGTAGAGCCTGTGCCTGATGATGTCGCTTTCTTAGGAGAGAATGAAGAGCATACTCCAGGGACTGGTCACAAGATACTGTGTCCTGGTGTGACTGTGATGACTGAAATATACAATGAACGGGGCTGTCACTAAGATTTCAAGTTGCCGGGTAAATACAACAAGTAGGCAGGGAATCAAACAGCTAGGGATTTCTTTTGGTTCTATTTTTCTTCTATTTTCTTATGAAATTAACCAGGGGCCACGCTCATAGGAGCTGGAGGAATCCCCAGCTCTTAATGACTGCCATCACAACAAGGAGGACAATAAGAAACAGATGGGGGTGTGGGGGGGGGGGGGGGGTATCCTCTGCACCTACATGAATAAAAAGTATGTTATCTGTACTTCAATCAAAAGCACCTACAATACTTGTCACATTTGTTGAAACACTGTCATGTTACACCCTCCCCAATGTTAATTCAGGTATCACCCATTTGTAAATATATGTGAATCTTCTCTGGTTGAGAAGGCAAGACATGAAAATCCTCAGTTTCAGTCTAGTGCTTCAACAAAATTTGATGATTATTGTTTATTTATTACTTTAAAATTATTTCCTTTTTCAAACTTACTAATGCAAACCAAAAAAATTACATTTAATTCAATTTAATTAATTAAATATCTTGAATGTCCATTTTTATGTATCATGATTTGTGATCAACAATGGTTGTCTTTACACTAGAGCCCAAATAAGCTAAGAAATATTTCAAGACATCAGTCAAGTAAATTTTAAATTCTTCAAGTAGAAGAAAGCTTCACACACAACCTATCTTCTTTACTTCAGGTTTACTTAAGCCTATTTTCCACGCAACATAATTCAGATCGATCGACTTGCTTTGCCTTTCTCAAAGCTTAGAAACCGCAAACAGCCTAGTGTAAAGACAGTTCCAATGTCTGAAATATTATTATTACATATAACACTGAATATATGTATCAAGTTGTCATTCTCTGTACCTTAAATGAGCGTTGATTTGAATCCTCTTTTTGGGAACAGTAAGTTATACAGAGATCTGTTCCCGGAAAAATCTGATGACAAAAAATTTAGAGTAATAATTTACAAACAATTTGGAATGAATTAAAACAATACTTGAAAAAAAAAAAACTAAAAAAAATGTCAAGAAAGGGTCGCTGGGTGGACAAAAACCGTTAGACGTAAGTTCACTGCACTCACCTCAGCTCTGATTTCATTTGCCATTACAGAGTGTGGTCTGTTGTCAGTTGTGTTGTATGCTTCTTGTGACAGCTGTTGATTGATAAAAGGAATCCATCAGAACAAAGATTGAAAAAACTCCTTTCAAGTTATCCAAGACTAGTAGATTTTCTAGCCTGTGAAAACAGCCGTCTATACTTGCTCTTTGCTGATAGGGACGTTTCATCAGGAGGGATGTCTGCGCGTCAGCGACAGAAATTCCATACTGATGAGCAGACATAAAATCTGTCCGAATTCAAATGTAATCACAATTAATCTACTACAAAACAGTCCATTTTTGTGGAATATAATTCTTCTTCTCTAACAGAAGCATTCAAGTTTTGTTGGAGCTTGTCTGCCAAAGAACACAAATTTTTACCAAAATCGACCAGGAGAAACATAAAATCAAACAAATTTACATTTGGAGCCCCCTTACTACTACCGTAACTGATTTCATATTTTTAGATTCCCTGCTAGAGAAATGTCCCTAGCAGCGAGGAGCGAGGAGAGACCACTGTTTTTGCAAGCTATGGATTTTCATGCCAGGCAAGTAACACTATGTTCATACCCACTTGTCTTAAAGGCAAGGGCCAGGCAAGGCATCTTCTGACTAATTTACACAAAAAAACACACAAATATGTGGACTCGCCCTAGGCAATTAATTTTGAAGAATTTGAGAGCTGATGGTCTGAAGGACAAGCTGGACTTCATGTTTTTCTCACGCACTATCAGAAAAGACGACCAAGACAGTCCTCTAGCTGCACACCGTCAGCCCCTGGCAACTAACATGTACATGTACAATGTACATGTGCTCTTGGCCAACAATGTGTTACTGTGCTGGACTCATATGCTGGCTATTGACTTCCTGTGAATTGTATTGATTTCACTTAGCAACACAGGGTTCTCATTAAAAGCTGGCAACGAGCTGAAAAACCAGCTACTTTGAGGTCTGGGCTGTCCACTTTTTTGGGAAAAATGGGTAAAGTGAGGAAGTGAAAGCCTCAAATTGCCTAACGCACCTGATTGCCAGACCACATACTTTTACATCCTACCTGTCTACTTTAAAACATAATGAGAAGTGTTTTGATTCAAATTTCTGCCAAATTTCTGCCAGCCTTAATAACCTATCAGTCACAAAAATATCAGCTGTTAACAGACATCTAGATATTCTTCAAACCTGGATAAAGAGTTCCTTGCAGAACAGGTTGAACTGTGCTGACTCTAACTTCCGTTGCCAGGATGGGATGCCTACTGCTCTGCTGTCATGGCAACCACTCATCAGCCCTGACAAGAGAGGAATTCAAAATGTGATGAAACACTGGTAGCCATTTGAGCATACTAAAAAATCATAACTCTGGCTACAAACCATTTCATTGGATCAGGTTCTGAAAATGGAGTTGATATAAAGTGGAACATCTCCTGCTGGACACCTTTCTAATACAGACAGCTCTCTATTACATGTATGCATAGTTCTCTTGTCAAGTCTCAAACAATTTACCCATCTCGATAATACCAACACCCACCACTCTAATATGGAAAGTTCACTTGGTTCCAGCAACACCACACCTCCTACAATACCCACCTCCAAAATAAGGACTCCAATGTAATGCCCTGTAGCAAAGACAGCTCCCAACTATATACACCTTGTACACTCTAAAAGCATTTTTTCCCATTTATTTGTTATGTTTTCAGTAATTTGGTATCAACATTTCTGAGATTTGAAACAGAAAAAGGGTTTGAATTCCTACCTCTTATAGAGGCCATTTCTAACTGCTTTCCAGATGTAACTATGGCAACCCTGACTTGTGCTGTGCCCTCTAGGTCACTGCCTACTGTTACATCCAGTGCTCTGTTATCCGTTGACCGCTGCTCAACAGTGTCTTCAGGGTTGGTGGCTTTAGTAACTTCAAATAATCCTGGATTCCTAAACTGAGATCCCACTGGAAAAGGAAAATCAAATTATTTCAGCAGCTCACACTAGACAATCAACCGCTTAACCCACCCATTATTTCCAATATCCACATACATGTGAAAAGTCTCCATACTGAACTTCATACATTTCTTTAAAGAACTAGTTGAGAGAATTTGTCTCACTGCTTGGATATAGTAATTAAGACACTTTTTTGAACTGAGAATAAAAAATAATTTCCCCCATAGGGTTATTTTAGGGAGATGCTAGGTCCTGGCCACATTTAGGGATTAAAGGGTTGTGCATCACTCTCTGGTTTCTGCGCTGAATTTCATCCCCCCTCCCCTCCTGCTTGTGAAAAATATTGGATCAACTCTTAGAATGTCCAGTTGGCACACTAGCTGAATCTAGGATACCTAATGGTCAGTCCATTGCACAACAGTATTACCCCGTTACAACTCCTCCTTTGCTTTGAGCAAGCACAGCACTCTCTTTGTCCTCCATTCTCCCTGGTTCTTCTCATCACCCAGAAGAAGAATCACCTCCCCTACTGTAAGTATGGCTCCCACCTCCTTGTTTAGGGGATGGTTTTCCATTAAACTGTGGATATACATGTACTCTCTCTTCCATCGATTCCATGCATGGCCTTTAGCAACCTCTAATCTCCTCATCATCTTGGTCAACTCCTGGTTATTTTCAATGTCTTGCACTCTATAGGCATCTCGTCCCAACACGAACGATACATTCGTTTTATGAACCTCTTCTTCTCCTTCAGTCTCAACGATTATGTCAAGGGATGATTATTTAGATTTCTCACAATGTAAACAGTGATAGACTCAAAGTCTTCATAGGAAAGGTGAGACCTTCCAAGGGTCTTGTGAGGGGTCTTCTTGATCTCTATGATCACTCTCAAAATTGAGGTATCCCATTAAACCAAGGAGATACTTGAATTTCTCTTCATTAGAAATTGGTCTACTGCCAATTTGAGTAAGGGAAAATCTTACCCAATCCGTGGTTGTTCCTTTGAACGGGGGTCAACTGGCGTGACTGTAATTCCCCCAAAAGCAAAGCTAATGAGTCAGTGGGGAACATCAAACACTACTAGAAAATAGTGCTGCAAGCAGCACTGCAAACAGCAGTATCTTTTTTACCTGAACGGTATGTTAAATCTCCAATTATTGAAGCTCCTGTCCTCTTCAATCTCCATCTCTTACGTAACATCATAAGTTCAGAATGAAAATCTTTAGCACTGCTGGTTTGTCCTGAGTTACGATCAGCCCTTTCCTTCACAGCATCTTCCATCCTCTGGGCTCCTCGGAGCAGAATATCTGCAGCATTGGTCAGACTCTATGAAAAGAACACCATTTTTTATTAATGAATAGGAAAAATTTATGTGAGCAGTCTTTGCTATGTTATAGTTTCTCACTCTGTATTATGTATTGATCTCTTAGAAGCATTACAATATATAGATTTAGCCAGGGCTAAAAGCGAAGCTCTCAATAATATTTATAGTTTGCTCAAACAAATTGTAAAATCATGTTATGCTAAGCGGCGAAGGCAACAAGAACGGTGAAAAAAACAACAATAGGTCTAATTAGCAAAAAAACAACTTTGCACGTGCAGCACACTTTTTTTGTACATTTCTTTGCCGTTGCTTTGCACGACCACAACGTGAAACTTCCAGAAACTTCCGAGTTACACGTTTTATGGAAGAAAATGTTGTACCTGTTATTGTTCACTTTTTTTCACTCGCTCATTTTCACCTTGGTGGCTGCTAGGTTTTCTCATTTTCTCACCGCCACTAAAAAATTTTCAAGGTGTTCTTCCGACAAATAGCTCCTTATCTTCTGCTCTAGCTCTCTGTTGCTCTTTTTCTCCTTGACCTTCGCTGGCCTGTTGCCCTCTTTATTTTTTCTCTATATTCCAAATTTGTGGACATGACAATTAATCTAAGCTTAATACTTTAGACAACAAGGATACAGAAACAATTTCCGCTTTCCGTTTTCGTCTTTATTGACTCTTTAGTTGTCTCTGCTTCACAAGACGTGGGTGGCTATGCGATTTCCCACCAAAATAAAACCTCGAGTTGCATTTGGGTTGCCATACCTATTGGTTGAGATATTTTACATTGGTATGCCTGTGGTGCGGACGAACGGTCGGTCAGGCGTGCAGTCACATGATTACCAAAATTTCTCGCATGGGTAGTGTTCTTACCCATGGTGCTCCGCTTTGCACACTTCGCGCGTGTGGAGCTCCGCTAATATTGCACCTGGAGTTTCGATCAAGTTTAGTTAGAAGTGTTATGAACACAGATAGACACCTTTAGTGGCCTGGATCTTCTCATAGCTTGTTGCATCATTTTATTCATTTTTGTTTAAGTTAATGTAACTACATTACACATGCTAATTTAACCCAATGAACAGTGTTTAAGTCAATCACAGTATCACCTCTTAAATTCACTGCTGGTATATAGGAGAGGAGGAGGGGGAAGAAAAAATCTGGCCCTGAAATCACCTATCCCCAGAAGAAAACTAAAATCCAGGTCTGTTTTGGGCTAGCTTCACATACATTATAGAAACTATGCACAGTACACTAGTCCACAGTAATACACACTGGAAAAAAATGCAATAAGTACTTAAATGATGCTCTGAGCACGAACAAAGTAAAAATAATGTGGTTAATTTGAAGCAAAAGAGAGCAATTATTATTACAGTACCTTCTTCTTGTTAATAAGGGAGAGGGTTGGTTTAGGTGTGGCTTGGTTTTGCGACACTGGATCCAATATCAGGTATTTTTTGTCACGTACCACATTCAGTACATCCGATAACACACAAATTTCTGTTAACGACTTCCTGCAAAAACGATATTAAGGAAAAACTTACTAACAATAACCTTTCAGCCAATTAAAATAATGTCAAACAACACTGCAGTGAAAATCTGAACTTTTTCCATAAAATTTATAGAAAAAGTGTGTTACATTAATTTAATGTAACACACTGTTGTAGCAGTGGTTCTTAAAATATGCAACGTTTTAATTAAATTTTCTGTTGCAGTCTGGTCTAATGTAATATTATTGTAAATCTTGTAAAACCCAAGCCAAATCGGGGCTTAATTAAGACAACTATAATTTCAAGCCTTGGACATTAAATTCATCACTTTTTGAAAAATACCTTAGGTTTTCTCTCACAGAATCCCATGGCCAAAGTGAAGGTTGAAATGTTACTAGAGACTTCTCTTCTTCTTCTTGTTCATCTTTTTCCTCTTCATGTCCTTTCACATCAGATAAAAAGTCTATTTTGTGAGCCAACTTAGCAAGTTTCTCTGACATGGACAGCTGACTTTTAGGGTAAAAACAGAAAATAATGTCATTGAAAGCTAAGGTGGATATAGTGAAAGATGCTGTTCATTTTTGCCAAAATGTAACAGCTTTATTGATTTATTATTTTTCTCACAAAAGCCATTTTAATATTAACCACAACATTTTTTACCATATTATCAATGTATGTCTTACTTGGGTGATGGTATTTAATAAACTCTGACTTTTGTGCAGAATTATACACAAGACAGTACCACCACAGTTATCACTGTTTAGTGCATTTTGAACCTCACAAATAGTTGGTTGACATCAATGCTCATCACTCATTCAAGAAGTTGTTCCCTTGGTGGTCCCAAAATGACTAAGAAGGGATCCATGCTTCAGAAATCGTATTATTTCATTGTCCATGTTCTATACTGTTGTTAGAGTGAAGTCTTATGCAAGCAACTTTCCATCGGGTAAAGGAAGCCATCATCACAATCATCCTAATAACATCCATGGGAATAATGATAGTAAGATTCCCCAAACAGAGGTGACTTCAATATAATCTGCTTTGCAATAATAACATCATCATAGCTGATGTTGAGGATGCTTCTCTAGGATAAATTAGATAGAGCCCAGTTCTTTGCGCCTTTGACTCCAGGGTACCCAGCATAAGATCTTAACCAAACAAGATACACTGCTAGCCTAAGAAACATCTTTGGAAAGGGGTTGCGCACTTACATAACCCTTTCAGTCCCAAGAGTGATCACCATCAATTTTCTCCTAACAGTGTTTTTACATCATTGAGAGAAAAGTGTATGAGAATTCAGAAAATCATCACCAAAAGGATAATTCTTTGATCTTTTTTCAAATTCTCTCAACATTCTTTAAGGAAATGTATGGAGATACGTGTGGAGAATTTGTAACCATCTTGATTTCTGGGGCTTTAAGTGTTAAGATGTCAAAAAACACTACTACTGAAAAGGGGGAATGGATTAGTGAGGTACACAGGGCCAGAGTATTTACATTTCATTAACATTTTCTTAATCACATTTGAGTTGGCACATGATTAGTCCTTGACATAATTATTGGGGAGAGGAGTCAGGAGTGCAGATATCAACTGCCTGCTAAAAGAGGTCTCTTATAGAGAGAGCAAAATGTAAGGAGAGGAAAGGGACCTCTGCCAGTCCCTGATGCATTTGCGATCACATACGCACTGGTGTTTCCTTAATAACCAGTAATGTTTTAGTCAAGTGTGACAAATCACAGAACCAGTTTGGGCTCAGAAATTAAACAAAACTAATTTTGAAAACCAGTCAGTTTCGGCCACAAAGGCGGTCAGGGCTATATGAAAGAGCAAGTCAGAGGCAGGCAGAGGTCTTTCTCCTTCGTCCCACCTTCCTCTTGCTAGAAGGCCTTTGCTAGCAAGGAAAGATGTCATATTATGGAGGGTAGCAAAGGGTTTATGCGTGACATGTGATTAGGCCCCAATTAATTGTGTGAAGCGTGAAAGTTCCCAAAATAGGAATGTCATCCGTGAAACCAGTTATGCAAAGTGTGATTTATCTTAAAGGGTCACAGTCAGCTATGGGACTACACTGGCCTGGACTCTACTTTTGTCAGTTTGAAAGGTGTTTACCTCAACCCGAAATCAAATCTACGCGTCAAATACATCTAGAAATCCACTTCAATCCAACCTTGTGTTTCACTTGATCCTCAATCTTTTACTGAAAATCTCTTTTTGAGCAAACTTTTACCCATCCTATTACATTATTCTATCATATTTGGTTAAAAAAAGTATTCAAAGGAACATGAACAGAAGAGGTGAGAAACGAGTAGGCACCAGGTGGGAGAACTCGCCTTCGTTTATAAAAACAACAAGAGAAATGAATCAGTGACATTGACGAGCAAATAATCGTTATATATGTTTGGAAAATGGATGGAAAAGGTTACATATATTATTTGGAAAATCAAGCATTCTCGACTGTGAACCTTCCACACAGTACAATCACTCAGACTTTGTGCAATTTCTCACCTCTACAGATGTTCGAATTCGGAAGTATTCGTCGATGTTTGGCTTCCCTGGAAAAATCCATTGGTGAATTCTCAATGGTATATCAAAAATGAGTGTTCTGATGTGGCTTAGGTTTCAGCTTGTAACTAGTTCAACTCCACAAGGTTCGTTTAGAGTATTGCCAATGCGCTTTTGTTTCACACACGTCTTGTGACAAGAAATCAGCTAAGAAATGGTATTTAGTGCGCATGTGCATCAGCTGACCGTGTCCCTTTGAAATTTGTGCGGGACTCGTGAATAATTTGTCACATTTCATCAAAAATCAAGAATATAGGACAGATAGGTTGAATAGGGGCCATTGGTTTCAATCTTTGCATTACGTTTTTGTCTTGGTTGATAATTACTACCTTAAGACCACACCTTAAAAACCGCAGGTGACCAGTGACCTTTGTGATTAATTATAGTCCTCTTCGGTAGCCTGTTCCAGGCGTTCAGATAGTAGAGTGTGGCAGTCAGATGGTGGGGAGGCTACCACTTCAGCAATTTTTGTGTTGCTTCGTTTTGGGTTAAAATGAGCAAATTGACCCTCAGAGGTCACAGTGGAGACACTGGTTTTGTTAAACCGAAGGGAGAGAAAGGAGTAAAACTAACCAAAAAACTAACCTGCGCTTGCCACGCAGGCTTCAGTTGCTAGCGGGTAAAAAGAAGTCGCATCAGGGGCATTTTAATGGAATGCACACCTGGAAGCACGAGCTTCCCACATCCGCGACTGCTCGGTTACACCCTTTAACATCGCCCCACCAACATTCTAATGAGAGGAGAAGCGGGGAGAAGCTGCGATCGTCAACTAAAATGCGAATTGGGATCCATAATGACTATGGGTGTGTTCCTTTCAGCGAATCCAAAAACGGATTTTTGATCCTAGATTTGCCAGATTTCGCGGTCGAAAGGAACGTGAAATCCGAAATTGGATTTGTAACCTTGGTAACCTTTCACCAACGCGTGCAATATGCATGACAGCCTCTCAAAAAATGACGTGTTTTCTACTCTTTGACAAATTATGCGATTATAGCGTGCGAATTTAGTGGTCGGCTGTTTGAATAGCGACGATGGAACATATAAAACAGACAAAGAAAGAAGCGCATTAAAATTGAAAATTATCTAAAGAATGTC
>BOPM01000533.1:298083-308182 GCA_022179025.1 Porites australiensis | reverse complement strand
ACAAAAACGACGATATAGATAGAAGAATCTGTAGCCCAGTGTGCCCAGTGTATTGTAGGCGTTTTCTTTGGGGTGCGCATTCTGACGTTCTGCTCGCATAAAGCCATGTTGAATTATAAAAAATAGACGGGAGTTCAGGCCCCCACTTACTCCATCTTCTGTTTTCGCCCTAAGCGATCTATTCCAAGGGATGCTGCTCTCCCTATTTGCAATATTTCTCAGCAACAAGAATCAAGAATCCCGCCAGTTAAGCAGGCTGGATGCGTCACGTTCTGATCAACTTGGGCATGAAGTTAAAAAACTCAACAATTAGACCGATTATTTACGCTGTCTGAGAGAATTTACAACTGAAATTTGTCTTTTACACTCGTATGGTAAGTGAAAAATTTCAATTAATCAATTTGACTCAAAATTTTCCATCACGCGCGTCATACCAGTAAGAGTTTAGTAAAGTAAAGTAATTATACACAGGGAATTTAGGCCATTGAAGAGAGCTGTTATTTTCTCATTATTTTTGAATACTAAAAAGTTGTTTTGAACACGCATATCGACAAAAGGACTTCTTGTTTTTGACATTTTGCGTCCTCAGTATGATTCGACAGTAGCCAGTGGGGAAGATATTATTATTATTTTTTTTTTTTTGAAAGTAATTTATATTGTATTTATGTGTAGATCAGCTAGAAAATTTCTTTGTCTGTCCATGACAGCCTAGCATCAAAATAAGAGTTTGTGCAAATCTTTATTTTCAAATGATAGTTTTCCACCAAAATTCAAAGCGTCCCCAACGTATTTATTTATTTTTGACCTTGTTTGGCCAAGTTTTGTGTTCTTAGTGTGATTAATTTTCCCCATACGAAACTTTTGAATTTTACATTTTAAACAAACAAGTTCATCAGTTAATAGTAAAAGCAGACTGTTGCCGAAATTTGTTTTTAGTTTTTTGAGTCAAATGAGCACGTTAGATTAGGTACTAAAGCCACGTCATAGCAGAGGGCGTCTTTAAAGTCACCGTCCTCCGTTTTCAGTAATTTTCAATTGTTTACATTACAATTACAGCAGCGACGATCTTCTTTAAAAGTGCCGTAACATTTTTCGGGTTAATTTGCAATTGCTTTAAAATTGCAATTACCATTGCGACGATCATATCCTCATTTTAAAAAAGAAAGTTTTAGCGGTACATATGTAGCCCCCAACGTCGATCTCGGGCATTCACTTTACCGTGCATTTACAGTAAAATAACGATAAAGAAAGAAGAATCTGTAGCCCAGTATGCCCAGTGTATTTTAGGCGTTTTCTTTGGAGTACGCATTATGACGTTCTGCTAGCATAACGCCATGTTGAATTATAAAAAAATAGACGGGAGTTGGCCTCCACTTACTCCTAATCTTCTGTTTTCGCCCTAAGCGATCTATTCCAAGGGATGCTGCTCTCCCTATTTGCAATCTTTCTCAGCAACAACATCAAACTAAAGATGGCAGCCACGGCATTACGAACAGGCAACATAAACATAACAAGCAGCTTCCGCCCGCTCCCAAAAATACGACTGCTTTGCACGCTATAGAAATCAATCAAGTGAATCTCCTGAGTAAAGGCCCGCTTCATGTTGTTTCGAGCTGTGGCGTGGACGAATTGACTGGAGCGCCAGGCAGCTTCTTTGTAGGCCTGTTTTTAGTAGCTCAGAATAGTTTAAAAAATGTCAGTGGAATCCTAAAAATGGTTGTCTGGCGAACCTGCTCTGTCCTATCGGTGTGCATTTGGAGAGGGTAAGACGAACTTTACATGGAATGATCTTTTCTGTCCATCGCGATTGCAAACCATAGATAGACTTTTTCCGCCGACGTTTACAATGAGTTTCTATATAAATTGTCACTTAACTCAGGAACACCCAACTACAGTTTTCTGTAAAATATCCGTTCGGAGAAGCAAATATTGCCTTGAATTTTCTTTGCTTGAATATAGCTAAAAATTTCTAGCGTTCCATTCGGGTACAATTTTCGAAGCTATATATCTAAAAAATTCCCTACGAGTTTCTGAAGTTTAAATTTTCACATTTTACTCTTCATGTTAGCCTATAAATTTTCGTAGAAAAAGGAAACCTAAAATTTTCGGATTCAAAAATATGATAGAGTGAGGAATCGGAAAAAATTTCAATTTCGTAAAATGCTCAATTGCATCTATTTTCGGAAAAATAACACGGAAGCCCTTGTAATTTCGAAAAGCGTCAAGCTCCCCTAGCATGACGGAAACAGAAACAAATTTTACAGCGCCGCTTAGAATGCGTTTCTAAATATCTAAAAGTACACTGAAATAGCCTAAAGAGACTTTTCAATGCATTTAGGAAGAAACCGTCGTTGTGTGCCCCTGTTAACCGTGTATGGCAATGGGGTTCGGTTTTCACCAGCATAGAATAATGGGAAAGATACAGGGGCACCCAACGGGAAATTTTGAGAAAAAGACCTAAAAACAACAACAAAGCGTGAATAAAGTTTTCTGAGACTATTTTAAGCATTTTGGGAGATTGCTGGGAAAAAATTATCTGTTCTTCACTCCCAGCAAGATTGATGGGAGAGTTCCCAGCCAGCAACCTTACAACCTGCAACCTGACTTACTGGGAAGTTTCATAGGGCACAATTCAGATCTTGAGTGGTAAGTAACCCATACAAGTAACCCGTAGCAGCTATTCTAGACTTCAAATCCCCTCTGACACCCTGAATTATCTTTTTCCTAGCAACACTTTCCTTCCAAGGACTATTATTTCTTTCACATCTCCCAGCCAGCAAAAATGTGCCTGAAGAACAGATATTTTGAGGAACAGATCCATTGGGTGCCCCTGAAGATAGGGCATCTTGGGGCGTTGGTCGGGATATGTGAATTTCACTTAAGTTATTTTTTGAGGTTGTAATTAAACAGAAGCCTTATTCTTGAGACGACAGCACATTTTAAAAGATTGATTGAAACTTCACAAAGTCCTCGTGCGACTGCCTCGAAGAAAAAAATGCAGAATATTGTAATGACGACTGTTGAATTCTCTCGTGAAACCCTGAAAAACGTTTGTGGACATCTTCGGAAACAAACCTGGCCACTAATTTCAAGCATTTAATTGGTCCCAAAGGGCCGTGATACTAGGCGTTTACCTCTCTATCCGATTATTCTCTGACTCTTAATTGGTTTCACTACACATTCTCGTCAAAAGTACAGTCTGCATATCTGAATTTAAAGTTCCTAGGGCAGTGTTTTTTAGCCTGCATACAGACGTCTACTATTTCCTTAATTGCTCTACATGCGTACAACAAGAGAAATAGGAGGCTATTAAAGGGGGATAAGTTTTTTTAAACTTAATCTACAGACTATCACTCCTGCTTTAAGAAATAAAACTGACTCTATCGAACTTCTGCCCTCAATTTGAGGGCCGTCTTACAACGAGCAAGTTTTAAAAGCGCAAAATTCGAGCCGAAAAGAGGGACAAACAGTCCCTATTGAGACTGTTTTAAGAGCTAATAATAATTTCATCACAGATTTCGAGTGCAGTTGTCGTAGGGAGCCAACTCCGCGTTATGAATTCGCCATGTAGTGATAGCTATGTCGCAACAGGAACGTTTACACTTACAATCATATGTTTTATTTTTCTATTTTTGGAAAAGTTATCTAACATCTCCAAGCACAAATCTCTGAAATATTTTTGGACAACGAAAGTAGTATGCAAACTGAACATGGGAATATCATGAGAAAAAGTTATAAAACAAGCACATAGACCCCTTGAGTTTCCCTGAAATTTTCACCCTTGACGACGTCATCATGCATTGTCGTGCTACCAAACAAACAGACCAACAAGAGATCATTTTTAACCCATTTAATGATTTCAGCATTTTAGCACTGGTAACGACAGCAGTTTATTGATGACAAAATTAGGCTAGTTCACCACAAGTGAGTTCGTCTGCATGGCTCAACCTTTGTAAATCTTGACTGACTAACTGACCCAAGAAAAAAAAGACAAACATTTTAGTGAAATTCGGCTCTTAAAAAAGTTTATTACCGCTGAAAGTTTTACCTAAGCGCATTAGTTGGCACCATGGATGGGTTTCATTAACTCACGGCATGTACTAAAACTAAGCTTTGGAATTTATTGTTTCTAAGTAGGATTTGCATATGTTACGTTGGCTTTCGGAGGGTACATGAGTACGTTGAATATTGAAGTTGGTTTATTTGGCATTGCAATTGCTCGTCTCTTGAGTAATATCAGAACTTGGTTGCTGAGAACTACCCTAACTTGTCAACTTCTACATAAAGCAAAGCGTTCATGATCAGAATTTTTAAACCCAACACCTGATGATCACATAATCATTAGAACTTAATGTGCCTCAAAAATGATGGGATAAGTGACCAAACGCTTGCGGTCCCAGGCGTACAACACTCTTTCTCTGGGGTTGTAGTCCACCATGGAGTTGTAGCCGTACTGATTGGTGAACTGAATGTTGGGGTTCCATGAACGTCCAGTCTTGGTATCGTAAGCAAAGTTGATGGTTGTGGACTTTGAGTTATAGCTGTCGATACAGTAAACCACTCCACAGGCCATAAACGCATTTCCCATTGAACCCATCCTCTCTGAAATAACAAAACACAATTGAAGAGTGAAGATAATAAAACTGTTTGTCCACTGGTAGCGTACATTCACTCGGATGATGCTGACTTGCGAAATAGAATAACATTCCATTTTAAAATGGATGGTATTGGCACCGACTGGCAGGTTACAGGAATAGGTTTGGAAAATATCAATGCATCTAACAACGCTACTGAGCTTCTTTTCCGTTACTGGATTTTTCATGATGTTTTTGCTTAGAGCGCGGCTCTTAGGGGATAGTACCTGTTCCCAAGCTCCAGCCCTGAATTGTTTGACCTTTGTACACATCTATTTTATGTGCGATCAATCGGTAGCTGTTCCCATTGTAGCCCCATAATACCCATAATCCTTGTTCGTCAACAGCAAGGTCAACTCCGCTGTATCCTCCCCACTGGTAATTGTTCCTCCTCGCCGATCCGCCCAAACCTATCTGTTTTACTTCACGTTCCGTTTGCAGATTGTATACGACGATATTGTTCGTACCCGCTCTGTTATAATAACAACACAATAAAGTCAGCATTTGTTAGTATTAGCGAGGGTGCTTGGAAAGTACGTGGCAAGCTACACTGATTATATATAATATATGAAAGGTTGGTTCTCCAGCTGGCCATATTCAACCGGCTTTAATTTAATTCATTTAGATCTTGACAAAATCTGGTTGGATTAATACAAATAAGAACAAGTTGAGGAGTACACTGTTACCTGTTGTAGTAAAGGTTTGGTCCATACACCACTCCTCCTGTTCCATCCCAGTTGTAGGGTAGTTTGTACTTCTTACGAACGATGCCTGCTTTGAACTTGTCCATGTTTTCAAATTCTTCAAGCTCGTTTCTCCCGGAGTAGCTCCCCATAACGAATATGGTCTCAGGACCCATGATTCCTAGCGGATCTTTCATCCATGCTCCTTGAGTATAGTACCTAGTGTTGTGAGTCACAGGCTTACCAATGGACTTAATGTGAGTGCAGCTATCTGCGAGAAAGTAGAGAAAGTGGGTCTGATTATATACATTCTCAGAATGCCCAATAAAGAAGTCGGTCAAATTCTCTAACTGTTCCATTAGAGGTAAGGTGGCCGCGTTACGAGCGTCAAATTAACTCCGGACCACTAGCTCCATTTTGCCTCGTTTGTCAGTTCCTTGGCCACGTTTTTAGACCGACCAGTGGTCTAAACTGAACTACTTATATTAATTTATTGGGGTGCCTGTAACCTGGCAAGTTCAAAAAGCCAAGGGAGGTTTCATTCGAAACAAAACAATGATATCTTATCTCATAGGCTTTGTTTTTGGTCTTTAATTAATAATGAACAAGCGATAGCTTGGTCTAGTGATGCCTAAAACGTGTTTGTGCGCCCGCGAAGAAAGGAAATGGTGTGGACGTAACAAACCTCTCTGAAGAATATAAACATTCTCTTTGGCTTTGTCCAGGTCATGCTGCTCATTAATGATCATCTTCAGCAACTGAAAATGGGAAAGGGAAGAACGCAGGACGACTTTGTTTCATTTATAGAATTAACAATAGCAGCGTTGGTATATTCCCAAAAGCCCACAATATCAAAAAGCTCATTTAGTACAAAAGCAGATTTTACAAAGTGAAACTGCCTGCATGGCTGTAACTTAAAAAAGACGTGAAATCTGAAATCTGATGAGGCTTATAAAAAAGGTTAGAGTAAAATCCGGCAAGCGATAAAGTGGACTAGAAACTAGCGAATAAGGAAGATTCAGATGAGATGGCCACAAAAAAAAAAAAACGTTGAATTGAAACTGCAACGGTAAACATGCCCCCCCGCCCCCCCCCCCCCAAAAAAAAAACAACTATAAATCTTCACAGGCACCCACGAAGAAAGAATTTTTTATAATTACCATGTAGTGAATTGCCAATCAACGTTGGTGATTCACATTATCGAATGTAACATTTGAAACTTACAATATGTCGGAAAGAGTAAGACAGGCTTCAATATACGGCTGAACAACCACAGGAACCACATTAAAAAGGCTTTTCAATAACTGTGAAATCACGGAACACTTTCTCCTTAATCCTAGAACTCATAACTTTGACAATGACGTCACCATTACAATTATAGACCAAATAACACGTATTGATATGACTGTTGAACGAAAAAGGGAAATATTTTGGCAAAGTCGGCTAAAAAGCTCTGCAGCCTAGTAGACTGAATAAACGTATAGGCTAGAGTTTAGAAGCGCAAAAGACCTTTATAAAGTATTGCGTACATTAATAATGTTTAAAAATATAAGTTCGAGTTCCAGTTATCGAGGTTCTACTGTACTTACATGTTTTTTTGCCAGCTCAAGAGCGAGGTCTTTTATCGATAACTTCGTTGAGTGACGGTGATGGTAAGATCGCTTGCTCCGTGGTTTCACCGGAGAATTTCCGAGACCATTGCCCTGCAAATTCATGAAAGTATTATAAGAAAAGAGACAAAAGGCAATATAAAGAGGAAATGTAAAAAGCCATAGGGATATATGAGAGTGCAGGAATGATACAACGATACAAGGGAGTAGAGGAGATATAAAGAAGGGTACGGGGATATATGGGAGCGGCAAAGACGATACAAGGGAGTGGAGGGTATATGTAGAAGGGTAAGGGGATATATAGGAGTACAAAGACGATACATGGGAGTAGAGGGTAGATGTAGAAGGGTAAGGGGATATATGGGAGTACAAAGACGATACAAGGGAATAGAGGGGATATGTAGATGGGTAAGGGGATATATGGGAGTACAAAGACGATACAAGGGAGAAGAGGGAAGATGTAGAAAGTACGGGGATATATGAGATTACAAAGACGATACAAGGGAATAGAGGGTAGATGTAGAAGGGTACGGGGATGTATGGGAGTAGAAGGACGATACAAGGGAATAGAGGGTATATGTAGAAAGGTACGGGGTTATATGGGAGTAGAAGGACGATACAAGGGAGTAGAGGGTATATGTAGAAGAGTAGGGGGATATATGGGAGTACAAAGACCATTTCAAAATCGATTGGGCTAGCCTTATAGTTAGAAGGAAATTTACCGTTTTTGCTGTGTTTTACTTTGCATTTGAGGAAAATTTCCAAGTGCAACCCCCCCCGGGGGGGGGCTTATATTTGAAGGGGTGATTTAACGGAGGGTTTTTTGCGTTACGAGTTTGCGGGGCTTATATTTGGAGGGGCTTATAGTTTTACATGGAGGGGGCTTATTTTCGGAATTTTACGTTTAAAAGCAATCGCGAAGTAAAAGTTTAATCCCACTGGCGCTAATCGTCCTTTCAGGAACCTGGCCCCAGTAGGAAGAATAATAGAACACTAAAGGATATATAGATAAGATGACGAGGAACATGCACTACATGGAGGATAAAGGGAAGTATTAGAGGGGAAACATGAAGAAACCTGGTGCTAGGGAGGGACAGGAGGGTACGGGCGATATAGGAAAGAAGAGGAGGCAATAGGACAATTGCATGATGGCATCATTTGGTAACTTAACAGTTAGAAGAGTTCTTCACTTGTTGATTATTGTTTTCGTGTGCAAATTAGGACCATTAATTCTTATAACGCTCAATAGGATTGCCAAGTTAAATAAAAAAGCAAAAACGAAATGAACTCTGGAAGTTGCAGTCAAATGATGTCATCGTGAAAATGGCCTATCAGGAAACTGACAAGGGGATAGTAACCTCACATAACTCAGCAGTAAACTTACCAGTAAAAGGACAAGCAAGAGGAAAATTAGTGGACACGATCGAAACATCTTCGGAGAAAATCACTCTGAAACTGCAAAGGAAATATAGTTAGTTTTGAAGGACAATGTGAAGTCTAAGACTTAAGGTTTATTTTCTTACCAATTTCTTCCAAAGCTTCTCTTCCCTTTCAAGGTCTATCAGCAGTGTTTCTTGATCCCTCACTTGAGGCACTTGCCAAGTGAATGATTTTCTTGGCTAGGTTAATCTATTTATCTTCTTTATTATTTACTTTGTCTACCATAATCTATTGTTCGATATATGTGAACATTTCTTGTTTTTTGAAACCCAATGGAAACTTCAGCTTTTTTCGTGTAAAATTAACGTTTACTTTACGCTTTACTCATTAGCCAATGGTAATGTCTCGGGACTTTCTCGAAAAATATCTGATTTGTACTTAAAAGGTTGAAAAAAATTGAAATGTTTACTGCGAACCTTATCAAATATTCCGAAATAAATTACAATGTCTAATAAATATATGAAATACAGCACAAGATAATGTCTAGAAGAAACGATGTGAAGATATTTACCACAAGAAATATACTGATTAATGATTTTTGTAAGATAGATCAGAATGCTCAAATCATTATATGGTAATAAAATTGTTTGTAAAAGGGCTCACCTCCTTATTTGTGTTGTCTTGCAATATTCGTTAATAGGCATGGATTTCAGGTTAAGAGCAATCCTGAGCATGGTCATAACTGGGCATGCAGCTCTCACAAGTCATTAAAATAATAATAACAAGAACAGAGTGCATGTAAGAGTAAGACCCCTTCTAGTTGAGAGTTCTTCGGCACCAACAGAAGAAAAAGAACTATGAGTTTTTCGGTGTTTTTTCCATCAGACCCTAAAAAGGGAAGAGTATTATTGTACAAAATAATACGCAAGATTAATCTTTATCTCGGACCATAATTGTAATTTTAAATTTTCCTGATTCATAATTCTCTCAGTCCCTCTCCAAAACTATTTGACGAGTCTCTGATTATTCCGGTTTGCTATCATCTGACTTCAATTTACTTCATGCTGGAAAGATTGAAACTAGCAATAAAACCACTAAATCATGGCTCATTACTGTACAGCGCGCCTCAGCCTTTGTATAAATGTTATAAATTACGTTCAGCTGACGAAGTAAATCTGTACGTTAACAAGAAAACAGAAAGTCATAAATAAGGAAAGCTATGCCCTAGGCGTGTTAACTGTCAAGTGGAAAAATTAAAGAAGACGAAGATTTTGCGCCGAATAAGTTGCCTTTCTCTTAAAAAAGCATTCGACACGATAAGCGCCAGTGAAGCGCGCAACCACTGCTCGCTATACACAAAATCTCGTGGAACGACTCTACTATGTGAAAGACGTTCCGCACACTTGAATTAAATTTTGTTGCCAAAAGACGGTTGTGAAAATTGCCGTTTTCATTTATCGAAGACTAAAACTAATTCGAATTGCTTTTCTCCCATGCAGGAATTGTCGAAGAAATCTCACATTATTCAAGTTTGTTGGGTGCACTTTATTAGGGTGCCTGATGTTTGTTATCCTCGATTCCTACTTTTTCAATCACTCTTAATTCACCTGTTACGTATATACAGAAACGTTGTGAACGTAACTTACTGAATCAGGGCCGTAGCCAGGAAGAAACTACAACCGAGGCGAACACACGGTCCGTTATACGAAATCAGCCGTATGAATCTTCTAATATTATCAGTCTGATAAAAAAAATAAAAATCGACAGTATTTGATAAAATTTTACCGAGGCG
>BOPM01000533.1:254449-298073 GCA_022179025.1 Porites australiensis | reverse complement strand
TAAACCAACTTTTCCCCCAGAAATGCGAAGGTTGATTCAGACGTAGGAACTTAATTAGCCGGTCTCAATTCATTTTTTTTTTTCACGATGTACAATGTTCTGCAATTCTTACCAGTGAAAATAAATTATTAGCTATTTATGCATTAGGTCCGGTACGTGTTTGGTTCCACGTTGGAACTGGGCCTAATTGGTGCCGGTACTAGATGGGGAAGAAAAAGTGAAAATCGTTTGGAAAAATTAACTAATAAACGTTCGCAGCTGAAGAGGTGAACTGCAAAATTTTCATACTATTGTGTTCAACTGTTAAACTAGTACAGTAGAACCTCGATAACTAGAACTCGGATAACTCGAATTCCCCGGCGCTAACTCGAACTAAAAATTTGCTTTTCTTTGATCAATATTTCACTTAACTGTTTAACCCGATAACCCAAATTCCCCCTCCCTACCTCGAACTGTTTTTCGTTTCCCTTCAGAGGTCGAGTTACCGGGCGTAATCTACTGTATATTATTTTGAACAAGCTGTAGAGAGGTGTACGCAAGATAAGGTTGGTTTCCCTACATTGGCAAAACGTGTATTCAGTTCCGTAGGTGGTAACAATTAGATTACCGATTGGATAATTAAACTGGAATTGGAACTGAAACTGTTACTAAATTTTACATACAGCCGTTATATATAGCTTTCAAGGCAAAAATCGCTCAAATCAATGGTCTGCCATTTTTATCTCTGTACTAGCAAAAGTGGTTAATTTAGTTTCTGAAAAAGAGCAGTGCTGAAATTTTGGATTAATTTATGCCGGTATATCAACATTTCAGTTCCTGAATTTTTGTAAGGGAGAATTTTATTTGTCATGACAGGTCCCTTGAACACGGGAAAGTGAACGTCCCATCCTGTACCGTCCTTTTTTAAATGTCATTGAAATGTCCACAGTCAAATATTTATTAAACGCCCTTAGTTAGTTTAACAGTGTGTATTTTGGATGGCGTGAAACTGAAAACCAGCAATAAGATCTCGCTATGCAAGGTATGTTTCTTGCGTGATCGTAAGCCTAGTCCTTTTGGGCCTTTTTACAGACCGAATGACGCATTTCCCTACCCTTTCATACACTTCAGCTAGGGAAATCTCTACCCTTTTTTATACCTGAGGCTTAAAAAAGCTACCCCTTTCGAAAAAAAATTACCGCAAACATTTTTCCCGCAAAAATTACTCAAAAGTAAATGGATAAATATTCTCTTAAATCCAACTTAAATTCGCTACACAAAAACACATAACTAAGAAATCGTGTCGGTTCAATTACAACTTGCCTCTTTCATTCAGAAACAAAACGGTATACAATGAATTACTGGTTTTACACAAGGTTCCCATTATATTACCCGTAGTACTGTTTGAAAATATGTACCGTATTTCTATTGCACCCTGATTTTACTAGTCTGCTACACAGCCGTTTTTAGTGTCGTCACGCAACGCTCCTCCCCACAAAGTACGATTATGTATTCCTTACTTGTATTCCTAAAAAAAGACTCTAAAACGGCTGTGTAGCAGACTATGATTGCACGTACTTAACAAGAACAAAAATATTATCAATGCTGGCTACTGGTTCCCTGCTAGTAGAGGTCTCTCATTTTTCCTCTCATCTTTGCCTCGTTGTGAGAGACCTCTGCTAGCAGGAAAGGTACTGGGTACTTTTTGAAAATCGCAAAAAATTAATTCTCAGCGAGAAAAACCAATGTATCCTAATCGCAAGAATTAGTTTCCCCGAAACAGAAAAAATCACCAATCCGCAAAATAAACTCCAGCAAAAAATTTCGTGCCACACGGTTTACCCACTTAGCTTGCTTTGTATGAGCCACCAGTACATTGGAATTATTAATCATCTATTTATAGTCTCAGTTCAAACAGTTCAATGAGACCCGTGGGTTGGAGTGGTGTCCGGGATGGGAATGGGTTTAGCAGGGTTACTTCTTCCTTTCATACACTGTCAGCTGTCTGTTGTGGTAAACTTCTCGTTTTCATACAATACATTGTTTCTATCTAGTCTAGGCTTTATGGCAGCCCAGTATACACCTTCTGGTGCCTAGTTCTTTTAAAAACAATGTACCCCGCTCGGGCTACATTACAGCCATTACAGCACGCGATCAAAGCATGGTGGAAAGTGGCGTGATAGAAAAAAAAAACACTGCCAGTTTTCTTTTTCGTGAATGAACACAACAACACAAGCACGAAGCCTCATCAAGCTAAAAAGCAACGATTTTTAAAGTTATCCCAGAGGTTCCCAGTTGAAAAACAGAAGCTAGTGGAGGAAAAAGATGCAGATAATATGAGGAAAGTACTTTGTAAATCATTCTTTGAGCGGTTTTGAGAATTAAATTTGTGTTGTTATAAGTACCGAGTCGACTGTTTTGGTTCGCTCCGGTTATTCTTTTGTTGCTATTGAAGTGAAAGCCTAGAAATGTAACAAAACACTTAATATCAGATCCATCGGGAAACCAGTTAGTTTTGTTTTCCCTCGAGTCCTGATGAAACTAACTGTTTCCCTCGGGATCTGACGTTAAGTGTATAATATCCCCGTCAATCAGTGGAGCCCCTACCCGCCTCCCCGCAACTGAATGGGTTCATTTTATCAAAGCTTTCATATGCAGTATCCAGTGGATCTGCAATTGTTGCATTAGGAGCCAACAAGATGTTTATTTGCCATATACTTTTCAAGTGGCAACGTAACGGTGTTGATTTTGTTTTCTTCTTCTCTTTTCTTGAAACATCGTCTATGATAAGCAAATTAATCTCTAGAGTTTTTCTTTAATACACCACGACCTACACAAGCATAACGAATAAACAAGTACATAAGGTCCCCTGAAAGTCCTGAAATCCTCGCCAGTCGTTTCTTGCATCGTCCTTGCTAAAGAAACAAGCAAGATGTTCATTTTAACCAAAAGTTTATTTCATTAATCGTCTTAACGCTACAGCAGTTAAATGACAAAATGAGGCTGGATCACCATAAGCGCTCCCGTGACACATTCTTCTGTAAAACCTTTATAGCCTGGGGGGACGTAGACCGAATAGACTACCGAGAAAAGACTGAATTTCAGTGACGTTCGGCCTCTTAAGTGGTCCCCGCTTAAATTTTTAGTTTTAGAGTTATTCGATAACAATGCTACAATTTTAGCCTTTAAAATGTTTAAACGTTCACAGCATTTGTGGTACGGTTTTTTTTTTAGATCATGACTGAAAATGTGCTCAGTAATTTATCTCTTGCTATATTAGGTTTGAAGTGTGAGTGCGTCGCATGATGAATTTGGTTTATTTGGTATTGTAGTTGTTTGTTTTTTAAGTCATAGTAAAACTCGCACTTGCTGTGAACTGCCCCTTTTTCTCATCGTTTTTATATAGCAAAGCGTCCCTTATTAGTAATTTATTCAAGCCCATCACCAACTGATGAAATAATTAACCTAGTCAGTGTTTCTCAAAAGTGATGGGATAAGTGACCAAACGCTTGTTGTCCCAGGCGTAGAGCACTCTTTCTCTGGGGTTGTAGTCCACCATGGAGTTGTAGCCGTACTGATTGGTGAACTGAATGTTGGGGTTCCACTTTTGTCCAGTCTTGGTGTCGTAAGCAAAGTTGATTGTCGTGGACTTTGAGTTATAGCTGTCGATACAGTAGATCACTCCACAAGCCACAAACGCATTTCCCATGTAGCGCATTTGTTCTGTAAAATGAATAGAAAATTATGTTGCAATTAGCGTTGAAATTTTACAGAGTAGACAGAGTAGATAAGGGTCATTTAAAACTTTAACAAAGAGAGATACGGATAAAAGTAAATGATAACCACAGCCACGCAATAAATGCATTTCCCATGTTTTTGTTTTTGTTTTTGTTTTTTTTATCTTTTCTATAAAAAGAAGAGAACATGCCCAAACCCTGAAACATAAGACTAGGGGTACGATAAAGTTCATTATTCTAAAGAGAAAGGAAGTTAAAAATAGCAGGATTATAACTGAAAGAAAGTTAATACAGAAAAAAAGCGATTAAAATAAATTTACCTACCTGTAGACAGGCTGTAAGTGTGGGTTACTGCATTTTTAGCCACATCAATTTTATATGCGTACAGTCGGTAGCTGTTGTCCCTATCCCCCCACAGTGCCCACAGTCCCTGTTCATCAACTGCCAGGTCTACCGCACAGTAGCCTCCACACCACTGGTAGCCGTTCCTTCGCGGCGACAAACCACTCAAGGATATCTGAGCATCAGTTCTCTGGGTATGGAGATTGTACTTGACGATATAGGATGAACTTTGTCTGCCAGTCAATTGACAAGACAAGAATGTTTTGCGCACAGTGTATTTTTCCTTTATTTTTAATTATCAATCATACACGGCTCTTCCTCAATGTAGTGATAAATAGTTCACAGGATTGCTTATGGTGGTGTACAGTTGTATTGTGTATGTTTCTTATGATTACTCTTAATCCAGAATCAGTTTGGGTTGAAAATTCGTTTTTCTTTTTCTATCCACAACAACTGAATAAGGTAGCCTTCTTAACGTAAAAGTTTACACTCGTTAGCCGTGATAAGAGACAAAAGAAACTGTATTTCTTAACTTATACTTCTGAATTTTGGTCTGTTAATAAGGAATTATGATGTATCACTCTTACCTGTTGTAGTAGAGGTATGGTCCATACACTACTGCACCTGTTCCATCATAGTTATAAGGCAGTTTGTAGGTCTTTCGGGTTATTCCTGCTTTGAACATGTCCATGTTTTGAAATTCCTCAAGCACATTTCTTGAATAATAGGACTTCATGACGAATATGGTCTCGGCACCCATGATACCGAGCGGGTCTTTCATCCAGGCGCCCTGAGTATAATAACGAGCATTGTGCGTCACAGGCTTTCCAATCAATTTGATGTTGGTACAGCTATCTGCAATTAAAGAAACTTTTTTTAAAACTTACTGTTGTGGTGAAAGCAACACTCAGGCATAGAATCGTCGACCACCATGTAAAAAAGATGTCCTTGAGTCATTTTTTCTTGGTATAAGCACACTTTAGCTCACTCATTGATTGCAAGTTAAGTACTCTTTTAAAACGCAAAGTGGTACTTCTGTGAATTTAAATCAAAGCTCTTCCTAACTTCCATAAGAAACTGTCAACTACACTTCCCCTTAAGTCTTCAAACAACCTACTCTTGAAATATTAGTGTTTTATGCACAGTGAAGTGATAGTGATCTTAGTGTCCACCTTTTTATTAAAATGGTTTTATAATAAAACCGATTTTAAACGCCCGTTCTGCGTGTATGATGAACAGAAGGACACTAAGATGTAGTCATTGAACGCCTCCGGCTTTACTGACAAAGTTAACACCATCTGTTTGATCTCGCTCCCATTTGCAGTCCTAGACTTGGTAATTGGGACCGTCACAATTCGCGCATGATGTGTCTCATAGAATTCTTTTTGCGTTGTTGATAACCAGTACTAACGCTAGTGGTGATGAAAAACCTTGTTTGGACGACGAAAAAAAGAAAGGCAAACCTTTCTGAAGAATATAAACATTTTCCCTGGCTTTGTCCAGGTCATGCTGCTCATTGATGATCATCTTCAGCAACTGAAAATATCAAATGGATGAACGGATCATTAAGACAGCTGTCATTTAGAATTAAACATAGCTGAGTATATTCACAAAAGCCCGCAATATCAAAAAACAACTTATTATCACAACACTAAAAAAAAAGGCTTCAAAAAAGTGAAACGGGCTGCATGGCTGTAGCGCGAGAGACATGAAAAAATGTTATTACCGCGCTGAAAAGTTAGTGAGGAGGCCTAGGTAGAGTAAATTCCGATAAGTGATAATTTGGCCTGGAAACTTAAGGAAATAAGACAGATGCAGTTTTAGAAGGCGACAAATAACAGTTGAGTTTAGTTGAAAATGCAACGGGCAAAGATGACTTTCCCTCCAAAAAAACTACGCACAAAACGTGACACAAACGGCGGATATGGGTGCATCTTTCCCCCAACCCCTTCCCCACAAGATAAAGAGGCTCTTCACTGTAGTAAATAAACTTTAACTACAGTATATGAAGAAGAAAGAAATAAGTGTTACAGCTCATAACACCACTAACAGTAGTACTCGAAGTTTTATGTAAATTTAATAATAATTTACAACTTACATGTTTCTTTGCCAGCTCAAGAGCAAGGTCTTTTATTGATAACTTCGTTGAATGACGATGATGATAAGATCGCTTGCTCCGTGGTTTTACCGAGGAACTTCCGAGACCGTTGTCCTGCAAATTCATTAATTAGAGGTATTATAAGAAGAGAGATACAAGGAAGTAGAGGGGATACGTAAAAAGCCACAGGGATATATAAGAGTGCAAGGACGATACAAGGGAGTAGAGGGTGTAGGTAGAAAAGAACGGGGATATATGGGAGAACAAAGACGATATACGGGAGTTGGGGGTATATTTAAAAGGGTAAGGGGTTATATAGGAGTACAAAGACGATACAAGGGAGTAGAGGGTATATGTAGAAGGGCACGGGGATATATGGGAGTACAAAGACAATACACGGGGGTAGAGGGTATATGTAGAAGAGTACCGGGCTAATTCATGTTGAGTAGAAGGAGGATATAAGTGAGAAGACTGCATGAAGAGGGAAATGGGAATACACGGGAGTAATTGGCAAGGTTCCTCGAAGGATGGTTAAGTTCAGAACTGGTTTGATTCAAGAATAAGACAAATTTTAAGCCTAGGCCTTTCGTCTACGAAAAAGTAATGGGAGCATAAAATATCAAGTATTGTTGTGCTATCACTCTGAGATCCAGTAAGGACAACACAACATGAACTTAAGTATTCTAAGTAAAAAGCGATCGCGGAGTAAAATTTTAATCCTGGATTTGCGCTCTTCGCCGCCTTTCAGAAACCGGGCCCCAATAGGAAGAATAGTAGAACAAGGAAATGTACATAAGATAACGAGGAACATGGACTACATGCAGGATACAGGGAAGTATTAGAAGGGAAACATGGAGAAACCTGGTGCTAGGGAGGAACAGGAGGGTACGGGCGATATGGGGTATAAAAGGGGGACAATAGGACAATTGCATGATGACATAGGGTTATTGATTCTTATAACAATCAGTGGGATTGTCAAATTTAAATAGAAAAGCAAAAGCGAAATGAATTCTGGAAGCTGTAGTCAACGGATGTCATCGTGAAAATAACCTATCAGGAAACTGACAAGAGGGTAGTAACATCACATAACTCAGCAGTAAACTTACCAGTAAAAGGACAAGCAAGAGGAAAAACAGTGGACACGATCGAAACATCTTCGGAGAAAATCAGTCTGAAACTGCAAAGGAAAAATAATTAGTCTCGAAGGACAATGTGAAGTCCAAGACTTAAGGCTTATTTTCTTACCAATTTCTTCCAAAGCTTCTCTTCCCTATCAGGGTCTATCAGCAGTGTTTCTTGATCCCTCACTTGAGGCACACTTGCCAAGTGAATGATTTTCTTGGCTAGGTTAATCTATTTATCTTCTTTATTATTTACTTTGTCTACCATAATCTATTGTTCGATATATGTGAATATTTCTTGTTTTTTGAAACCCAATGGAAACTTCAGCTTTCTTCGTGTAAAATTAACGTTTACTTTACGCTTTACTCATTAGCCAATGTTAATGTCTCGGGACTTTCTCGAAAAATATCTGATTTGTACTTAAAAGGTTGACAAAAATTGAAATGTTTACTGCGAAACTTATCAAATATTCCGAAATAAATTACAATGTCTAATAAATATATGAAATATAGAACAAGAAAATGTCTAAAAGAAACGATGTGAGGATGTTTACTACAAGAATTATACTGATTAATGATTTTTGTAAGATCGATCAAAATGCTCAAATCATTACATGGTAATAAAATTGTTCGTAAAATGGTTCACCTTTCTTATTGGTGTCAGTTGTCTTGCGATATTCGTTAAAACGCATAGATTTCAGGTTAAGAGCAATCCTGAGCATGGTCATAACTGGGCAGCTCTCACAAGGCATTAAAAAAATAGTAACAAGAACAGAGTACACGTAAGAGTAAGCCTCTTCTAGTTGAGAGTTCTTGGGCACCACAAGAAAAACAACTACGAGCTTTTTGGTGTTTTTCCATCAGACCCTAAACAGGGAAGACTATTATTGCACAAAATAATACGCAAGATTAATCTTTATCTTGGACCATAATTGTAATTTCAAATTTTCCTTGCTCATAATTCTCTCAGTCCCTCTACAAAACTATTTGACGAGTCACTGATTATTCCGGTTTGCTTCAATTGACTTCAATTTACTTCAATTTACTTCATGCTGGAAAGATTGAGACTAGCAATAAAACCACTAAATCATGGCTCATTACTGTACAGCGCGCTTCAGTCTATATATAAATGTTATAAATTACGTTCAGTTGACGAAGTAAATCTGTACTTTAACAATAAAACAGAAAGTCATAAATAAGGAAAGCTTTGCCCTAGGCGTGTTAACTGTCAAGGGGACAAATTAAAGAAGACGAAAAAGACGAAGATTTTGCGCCGAATAAGTTGCCTTTCTCTTAAAAAAGCATTCGACACGATAAGCGCGCAACCACTGCTCCCTATACACAAAATCTCGTGGAAGACGTTCCGCACACTTGAATTAAATTTTGTTGCCAAAAGACGGTTGTGAAAATAGCCGTTTTCATTTATCGAAGACTAAAACTAATTCGAATTGCTTTTCTCCCATGCAGGAATTGTTGAAGAAATCTCAGATTGTTCAAGTTTGTTGAGTGCACTTTATTAGGGTGGCCTGATGTTTTTTATCCTCGATTCCTGCTTTTTCAATCACTCTCAATTCACCTGTTACGTACATACAGAAACGTTGTGAACGTAACTTACTGAATCTAAGCATAGAAATGTATAGTTTCCTTTTGCATTGAATAATTTTACCTCTCATCGTTTCCATATATTACATTTTAATTATAGAACAGCTCAGATAACTTAGTTAAGAGAAACTTAAGAACATCAACTTCTTGTCGACTTGATGTTTGGCCGTAACTAGAGAAATCCCGTCGATGGCGGGGTTGAAAAAAAAAATTACCGAGTGCAGTAAGATTTGAAATAGATGTAGTAAAGGTGAATTAGTTTTTCAAGTCTGATTCGATGATAACTTGAAATGTTAAGCAAAAGCTCTCTTGAAGAGAAAATACCCTAAATTACAGATGACACATAATCGACCTTTTTATCGTGCAAACTTTAAGAAAACCGTCATGTCTGCCAAGTCTATGAAAACACAAAGATAAAAGCACATCTATGTATTGGCATGTTTACTTTCAACAGAGAAAATCGCACTGCTGAATAATGTCCACAAATGAGGGAATTGTGGACGCTTAAATCTTTACACTGTTTAATGCAAGCCAATCTGAGCAAACCACTGCTTTAACTTTAATTTTACTTAAATCAGTCAAAAAGTGCCCGAGATTTTTCAAAACATAAGTGACCGAACCATCCAATTTTCCTTTCTTTCGATGTTTTTTGAGCTTGAACGAAATTATGGAAGCCTTTGTTAACTTGATTGTTGTAGTCTTACGCTACATTGTATTAAATTCATCGCGAAGCCTATCTGTTTAAGATTAAGATTTGGTGTGTGACACGTTGATGAAGCCACGTCGACTAAGTAATACACGTCTTTGAAATCTCACTGTCAGTGTTACATATATAGTAATGACATCCTTTAGTTTATAGCTGGTTTGGGAGGAATGAATCTTCCTTCTTGTTTTTTGTTAATGCCCTTAGTTAGAAATAAATCAAAGGTGGAAAACATGAAAATATACCCCAAATGATCGGTGACCATTTCGTGATTCTCTCAGTCGCGTCTTCGCTGGCTAAGTCACGTGGTACGTCTAGTTGAGGGGAAGATGACTGGTGTTTTCGAATGTTTCGAAATGTTGTATACTTCTCATCACATGGATATGCGGTAACCTTAGCAGGAAATAGTGAAAATATGCTGGTTTTTTTGTAGACAAAACCAGTCGAACTTTATCCAAAACACCGATTCCGCTCACGAAATCGGCTTCTTACCGACTAACCGATTCCTTCTTTCAAGAAAGCTCTCTGATCCTCTTTTTGGTGAACTTTAATTTGTGATCATAAACTTTATTGGATTTTTGCTGTACTAAAGCATCCATAATTTACTACAATTGCCCATAAGTCGACTTTTATGAGCGACAAAGCCGCAACAACGAGCGCGAAGCGTGAGAAAATCGACTTTTCTTGCAATACGGACTTTTAGAGAGTCTATGATTTAAACGGTTATGGAACACTACTACCGGTAAACTACCGGTTATTATCCGCTCACGCGTGGCGTAGCTAACATCTGGCGAGGGGAGAAAAACCTCCATACATCTAAGGGTATATTTCTGATATTTGTTGCTCGTGAAGGAGGCAAATAAGCTTTTAAGTCATAGGTATATAGGTTAACTTTTCATAGCTTCTGTAGACACCTAGCTGACGTTCATTTATTTTGCTTCGAAGAGTACTGCTCAGTTAGTCCTGGTAAACTAAAGATCCTAAGTTCAGTGAAACCGTGCACGCTCCAGTCTTTTCAGTTTCTCGTTCCCTTGGATCAAATTGCTCCCGGTGGCTTCACCATGTAGGCTCCCATTGTAAATACCTCCAACTCTAATGATTTATTGGAAAACTCTCCCAAAATAGAAGAACTTACCAAGTCCAAATGGCTATATAGAGTGCGTCACTAAGAACAAAAAGTGCGAGGAGACAAAGGAGAGAACTAAATCAGTACGCCCCAGGAAGCTTAGGCTGCAAGTTGTGTTGAATGCATCTCGTTCCCAGATTGATAGAATTCACAGAAATTATAGTCAGCTGTTCTACTTGATTATATTTACTGACTAAAAACGATTCAGAGGATACATGTTTCACTGCACTGCTGCCGCAGTACAGTCAATTAAAACACAAAACTGTTTGAAACCTGCACTTCTTCCCGTCATGGCTTAAAACTTGGCTAATCAAGGCGAGTACTCACAGACCAGGTACAAGACGGAGATTATTTTTGTCTACAACGCCAAACTCACTCCTGATATTTGTTCAGCATAATTGTCTTCGAAAAACTCGTTTCTTGAAAATCTTTTTTTTTCTTATCCGTTCGGCATGCAAGTTTTCATTAATTCTTGTTTGCTGCCTATAACATTTACCTTTATTTCTTTAAAATTATTGTTCTCTGTAACTCTCTCGTAATGCAGATACAATTAACCGTAAACGGATCTTGTAAACAAATCAAAGTCAGTGTTCTTTTCATTCAGGTTCGATGACCGTGAAAATTAGAAGGGCGGTCAGTGGAAAATTTTTTACAGTATGTTGTGCATTTTGTTAATCCAAATATGAAAGGTTAAGCGATAAAGAATTGATTTTACAGCGTAAATGTGATATGTATACTAACAGAAAACTAAATATAACTTAGCTATTTTGAACTGAACTGAAAACAAGCTCTTAACAACTAGACGTTCCTATTTTCACGTTTTGCATTGACATTTGAAAGAACAATCTGTGTCATACGAATCTGTCAGGGCTGTCTGCCCCGCTAATGTACCGACTAAGGAAGTAAAAATATGCAAATTAACGACGAAGCTGGACTCGTGTATCTTTTTGTGATGTTTCTTTTCAGTTCAAAGCTTTTGCTAACCTTGAGATTGTTGGTTCAGTTCCATAAATTAAATAATAAAGTGTCGAAAAGGAGTTACTTCCCTAATAAGCGTTGTAGTAGGCTGAGTGATGATCAAAATATTGGTTTTATCAACTGACTGTACATGTGTTAACTAAAATAACTTTTTCACAGTAAAAAGTTTGAAAAACTGACTTTTTGAACGCTAACACTTCGTCGAATTCGGCGCCGTCCTCTCCTGATACTGAGGTTGTACTCTGACGAAGGATCTGTAGTGCTTGAAATGTTCCCAACCATAGCTTTAAATAAAACCAATTTCTTTGCCCGTTGAGTCCTGGGTTTGCTTTCTCGTGCCCTCTCTTTGTAAAAGAGTGTCGGTCGGTAACAAGGCGGCCGTGAATTTGTAAATACCTGAAAAGGATTCAAAATTTCAGTCTTGTTCATAAGTTTCCTTAGCGAAACTCGTCATCACAAACAGTCATACCATCATTTATTAGACGGTAGTTTTATTCATTTTCGTATGAAAATAAGAATTTCGGAGAGCTTCTTATTTTTCTAACTCACCTTTCTTTCTTAGTAAATTAATGAAATTCCGATGGGCAAGGTGAAAAGAAAATTAAAGGAAACCTTCTTCGATCAACCTGGTCGCCAGCTTCCTAGCACTTTGGGTTCAAAGCGCCAGGAGGGCTGCGTGACGACTAAACTCGCTCACAGATTTGAGAAACTGAGAAGACCCTGGAGACAAGTCACGACAACGGCGTCAATCAAATGAGCCCCCCTCTAGGTAATCTTGCAGTTGCACAGTGTAGCGTGCAGTTGTTGTGCAAAGCTTGAAGTTTTCACAGTGAACCTTGTGTGCTTTTACATATAAGGGCATCAATGTGACTTTTTCCGCTAATTTTCATCAAGAAAAAAAGTGACGGACTTTATTTTTGTCGGATCTATCGATACAGGTAGGAATGATTGCTTTGTAAGGCGATCTGGAAAGCCAAACCTTCAAACGTGGCAAGGTGTATAAACTTGGGCACGCCGTCGTTCGATGAACTTTGTGGTATATTTTGCTTATTTATCCTTGCGTTGCTTAGACTTTAAACGATGATCATTTGTCAAGGAATATTTATGTTACATTTTATGGACATGCAAGGGAACGAAATGTTTTTATTTAACGGTTTTGGTCTCTTCGCGCGAGTTAAGCTTACTTCTCATTTAGCCACGTAATGGCGGCAAGAGTAGGTTTGTCGCGGGAAAGGATAAGCATAGAAATAACAATTGTCTTTTTTTCCATTGAGCCCACTAAGGTGTTATTTATCGTAATTGAAACATATGTGATCGATTTTACAGATGTTAAGATGTAACAACAACTCTATTGATCATAGATTTTGTTATTGTAATTTTAATGTTAGCAGTACTACCTGTAGTGGTTCTTGTAGTTGTGCAATTTTTATAGCACATGCAGGAGCGATTTTGCGAAATTTATGCTTTGTTACCAAGTGTTACAAAAT
Organism: Porites australiensis; assembly: GCA_022179025.1. Classification (NCBI taxonomy): domain Eukaryota; kingdom Metazoa; phylum Cnidaria; class Anthozoa; order Scleractinia; family Poritidae; genus Porites; species Porites australiensis. The sequence continues at coordinate 284,900 of BOPM01000533.1, read as the reverse complement.
CAAGCAAGATATTATGAGAATTAAACATACATAAGCCTTTTGTTTTTGTGTGGATGTTTGAGTGGGGTTTTGAACGTCAGACATGATTTTGAATACTTCCATAGCTAGCTAGGCCATACTGTAGTTTCGAAGATGTGGGCAGGCGGACATCATGACCCTTCTGCAAATGCCCAGCAATGGTGGCCAATGTCTTACAACTACCAGTATCAAAATCCGCAAGCAGGTAAGCATTGAGATCTTTTGCTTTTCAGTAAGAGGCATACGAGAAATATGCATCTCGCAACCCCTCAGGAAACTCGGTTGCACATAAGTTAAGCCCTGCCAGTTGCGGTTAAAAACTGTTTTGGGCGACCATCCTCGAAGATCCTTTTGCGGGGACTGCCACTCACAGACTACCTTGCAGTTACAATTTCCAGTTTGAAAACTATATGTATCTCCCCAGATAATACAAAGGAAAAATCAAAAACAAAATAAGGGAACAAAATTTGTCTTTATAGTTTCATTGTGCTACATTAGAGAGCAATAATTATGGTTCTCATTGTTCAAAATTGCTACAGTGAGTCCTGGGAGTCATCTAGTGAAAACAAAAACAAACAAACAAACAAAAATAAACCCCAATACTAAAAATAGTAGTAGAACTTTTCATGCCAATCATTGTCAGGAGCAGTGTCAGAACTGTACTTGAAGCTCTGCCATGAATACTGTCACCCATGGGAACTGTCACTCAAACAGAACATTGGCAATCAATAAATCATGCTTAATTGTGTGCTTTGAATCACTGGTATTTTATGGTTTGGGTTTTTTTTTATAAATCAGCAATTCAGGGATAAACAATCATTGCCCTTATTAAATAGTGTGAAAAGTAAGGTCATAATTTGGCGTCAGGTAAAAGCTTGTTTATTCCACCTACATACATTGTACATGTATTCTTTTAATTCTGATCCCTGGTAAAGGGGCAAGTCTTAATGAAGGAATTCTGCAGTTACTCCTAAAAGACACATATGTAATAATATGATAATCTGGAAGACAGTTCAGTTTTAAAGGTGATTTGATTGTTAGTCCATACTCATAGGCGACAGAACACAGTATACTGCGGTGCTGGGAGAGTCAACTTTTACCATTGACTTTTGTTTTCTGTCAGTGTATTGAGTGTGAAATGTCAGTGTGTGTCTATTGACTTAGGAAAAAATGCTTGTATTCATTGTAACAATGTGTTTTTGTCTTTCTTTGAATATGAAAACTCGGAGGTTAAGATGTACAGTAAGTGCTCAAAAGATTAAGGGAGAAAGGTGCATGCGGATTAAAGTTGCATTCAATTTCAAAATAAACTGGAAATACAAAACTGTACATAACTGTAGGCTGTCATGTATCATATCTGGATAAAACGTAGTAACTTGTCATCCTAAATAATGTTTTCTTACCATGTGAGGTAACTTTGTCAAAAAAATGTTTTATGTTATAAAAGAGGTAATAGTATTGAGAGGTGTTAAGGTGAAACATTTTTTAACATTTAGACCCAAGCCAAGACTGGGCAGCCAAAGCAGCATTATGGGCTCAGCAGAGAATGGCACAAGAGCAGATGGCACAGTACTACCAACAACAGCCTCAACCACCAGTGGACCACTCTCAGATGTATCAGCAACCTGTATACAGTGGCTACCAGCCAGATACCCAAGTGAAAATAGGACAACCGCCCCCTGCTAATGTCAACAATCAACAGTTTCTACCAGAGGTCCAGGCACCACCAATGCCACCAGTGGAAGAAGGTGAACCACCAGTCCCAGGATGGCAAGGTGAAGAGGGTAATCATATGGCTGATAACATCGAAACAGTAGCCATGGATGATGAAGTAGAGGAAAGAAGTGGAGCTGAGACTCAAGAGGTTACAGACCATGTTCACGTTGAACAGTCTCAAGAAAGAGAAAAACAGATCACCGTCACTCAAGATTACAATCACCAACCTCCACCAGCCCTACAAGGAATGCAAACATTTGACCATAATCACGGGTTTAACCGGCCTCCTCCGCAGCAGCAGTTCAGCCATGTAGCAGCTCAACCCATTGATTATGGCCATGGTCATCAAACTCTCGATTACGGACACCAAGGTCCTCTTGTTCCAGGGGCACAAGTTTATGATTATCATCCTCAGTATGATAGTCATTATTATCATCAGCATCCTTACGAAATGGAACGTCATCATCACAGGTTTGCACATGAACATGGTAAACCCAAAGGCCATCCTCCTGTTGAATCAATTCCTGATATAAGTGGACTGAGTGGTAAGTACATTGGCCACTGTTTTCACAAGCTTTAGGGTTCCATAGTATTGCACTGTTCGTTTGTTCTTGAACAAAGATGGGCTTGAACATTATAAAGCAATTACAGTGAAATGATTGATTTCACTGCAAGTTATTTTGTTTAGTAGTGTCTTTTTTCATGGAAATCCAGAAGTGAGAAATATGTAGAACTTGCACCAAACTGTTACCAGTAAAAATTATACTCAAATACCTGGTGATGTCGAGTGTGCTTTTTTTTAGAGAATTAGACTGTAAGTATTTTACAGGTATGTCAACAAAGTGCAAAGTGCATTTTTAAATTAGTTTTGACAGAGTTTAAGCTGTCGTTTACTCCGCTGAAATTGAAAAAATGATAATTTTTTTTAGATGTGAAGAAGAAAGCTCTTCCTATGTGGATAAGAGAGGGTCTTGAAAAGTTGGAAAAGCAGAAACAGAAACAGAAAAAACAAGATCAGCCGGATGAAGAAGAACCAAAGAAATCAAGCCTGAATTTGTCTGGGTCAGCTTCTAGCATAGCTGGTTATGATCATGGTAAAGTTGATTCTCCAGTGCATTCACCAAAAAGCAATGATTCTGATGAGGTAAATGATAATAAAGCATTGTGGTTGTGTTTTATAAAAATGGAAAACTATTTGAATACCGTGGACGTACAGTGTAGATGCATGTACCGTCGGTTGCATCTAAGCGTGTACTCGTGAGGAAAAAACATGTTCTACTTGGGTGCAAACAGGTCATGTTTTGCTGCCAACCATTCGAAGTTTGGAGTACGTGGCTGTTGTCGACTTGATTCATTTTCGCTCAACAAAATATTCTTGGCAGGAATTTTTAGACGTTAAGAATAATTTTCTGGAGGCAAGTGTGCTGTTTCTGAGCAAGAAAATTAATATGCCTGAAAGTTAAGAAAAATGAGATAGCGGAACGTGTTGATCAAAAACATATAGAGTGGGTTTCACTTGACTGTCATAAAACCAAAACCAAAGTAAATACACTAGCCAACCAAAGGGCATAGTAAAACCAAAACCAAAATCAAAACCAATCCCTTTCGACAGTCAAGTGAAAACCGCTCTAAACAACTTAGCTTTGGCACAACAGTTTGCTTTAATGGCTGTCAAACTTCAAATGTTTGGCGGCAAAACACGTCATGTCTGGCACCTTAGTAGAACACATTTTTTTGTCTCGTGTTCTCGCTTAGATGCAACTGATGGTATTTACATTGTACATGCACACATGTGACCATACTTGTACATAGGATTTAACTCTTTAAGTCCCAAGAGTGACCAACATCAATTTTCTCCTAACAATATCGATACATCATCAAAAGAAATGGTTATGAGAATTAACAAAATGATCAACAAAGGAAAAATGTGTTGATCTCTATAAGGCAATGTATGGACATCTATATCGTGGAGAATTTGTATTTGGATATTGGGGCTTAAGGGTTAATGCACTAATTAGGGCTTTACCATTAAATGGGATTCAACAAATTAAGATGAAATCCATCAGGAAATTGAGTAATTTAAATTTCCAGTGACAAAAATTTTGTACCAGAATATTTAAAGCCATATTGCATCCTTTTTTGCACTTTTCAAGGGCTGTAGATGTAATTATTAGTTATCTGTAATAACACCAAAGACAATTTCTTATGAGAGCCCAAGAAAATAAATTCAAATTTCGCAGGAATTGAAAAAACACAGGTAAAAATAACTATCAAGCATAAGATTTCATTGTGTGAAATTTGAAGCTTTTGAAGTTTAGTGAAGTTTGTTTTGTCGGGCTCCAATAAGAACCTTTTCTTTGGAGTTATTTCATACAATTTTTTATAGCCCTCGAAAAGTGTGAAAAATATTTCTGGTAATTATTCTGGTACAAGGTTTTGTCCACTGAAAATTAAAATTACTCAATTTTCTAATGGATTCCGTCTTAATGTTTTGTTGATAGGCCGTAAAAATTTAATTTAGTTGTGTTAAACACAGTTGATTTTTAAAGTATTTTTTCTTTGAAAATTTGGAAGGGGAAAAAAATCATAAGGCTGCAAGTAAATGTTTTAAAGGCTTCTATTGGATCAATACCTTCAGTGAAGTAGTAGAATTAAAAGTTTCTGCATGTCAATAGAAACATAATTGAAATAAAACATTGTAGTTGAGGCAAGTAAATGGAGAAATTGAATTCAAGTATTTAAGTAAGGTATGTTTAGTCAAGGGATGGATGGATGTTAAAGTAAACCGAACAAAAATTGTACTCAAATTGACAGACCTGAAGTGTGTTTCCGTTATTTTTTGGTTTCTCTACCTACATTACAAGATTTTCTGCACGGTCCAAAAGCATACAGTATAGATGCAAAACCAAAGCATTTTGAAATATACTTTTCAGAGTACTTTTATCCGTTAACTGAAAACCACCTTTACTTGTTACTAAAGGAGGTTGATGAGGAGAAAAAAGGGGAACACCAGTCATCAGGAGAGGAAGATGAAAAGGAGGCTCCAAGAAAAAGCTCTTCTGTTAAAGCACGTCACTCTAGGAAAGCATCCCCACCACACAAGAAGGCAGAATCATCGGATGAAGAAGAAAATGAGAAGACTGAGGAGGAAAAGCAGCAAGAACTTGTAAGTTTTTTTAAGAGCACACTTAAATGTAAATAAATTGTATTGATCTTTAAGTAGTGGTAATTAGTGAATGAAACTTACATTTGAGGATTACCATAAATGACCTACATGTGTAATAAATGCATGGGGAATCTATTAAATGTTAGGAGTCGGGGGGGGGGGGGGGGGGGGCGTTAGGAGGCAAGAACTCACTCAGCTACATTTTATATTTTTTTTGATATTATAACAGTTAACTCTCTGAGAGGGACACCTTCAGAACTGCCACTAAGTGTCTATCTTCGAAAGATGTTCATCGTACATGTATAGTGAGCCAACTAATAACAAAAGGCAGGACAAACCCTAGTTACATGTACATATCTGTTTAGCAAGGTGTCCGTTTAGAGCGATTAACAATAAATCCCACACAGCACTTTATTTTTAAGCACTATACTGTGGGGTACAATGTAAACGGTTTTCAGAAGGTACTTCATTGTTTCTTTAGATAAAACTGTATCAGTGCCAAATTTATATAAACAAAAAGACTCTCACTCTTCTTATCAGATGACTTTACTACGTGTAGCTTTGCCTGAGTGTAAAATGCAGCAAAACTTAAAAGGTCAATTAATTTTTCTATTCCAAACTAACATGAGTGGAAATTGTGATGAAAACTGTTCTCTCGAGAAATCTCCTGGAGCTCATGGCTTTAGAACCAGAATAGTTTTCATAAGTACGATATAACATGTACATACACTTTACATGTTTACATAGAAAGTTCAAATGGGGTTGCCTTAGGGCTTGCATAAGTAGAGCTGTGTACTTACAAGTCATGTACAGCTAGCTATACAAAAGTGACCTTTTAGAGTACTTTGACTTAACTTATTATTGTTTTTCACACAATTTCAGAGCTCTGAACACTTCAGACATAAAGTTAAATGCATTCAGTGTCTGGCATATGTCTATTGAACGGCGCTTTTTTGTTTTGTGGCTCAACAAACAATCTACGAAAAATATACTTTTTTCAATTCATGCGAATTTGGGGTGGGGGTGAGAGGCCACTTGTTTTGATTACATTACAGGGTAAGTGAAGAGTGCCAGTCTCATTCAGCCCAAAAAATGCGTCAGTTTGTGTGTCCAGGGGAACGTTTTTTGTTTTGATTGTGCAATCTGTTGTATTCTTTACTCAGCATTAAGAGAAAGTGGGGATGCTTTGTCCCCGCCCACAAAAGCCTAGCATGCAAAATTTTACAAAAATAATGACAATATTAATATTTAAAATGGGGCAGTTTTGCAGGTTTTCTTTCTCTGGACTCTTGGAGTGTTAAGTGTCTATTACCGGTATATTATTAATAGCTGTTTTTTTATGGTTTTCAGATGGTGAATATCCGCAAACTGCTGACGGAAGTTCTCTTAACGGTAACTAATGAAGAGTTGAAAAAAATTGCTCAGGAGACTTATAATGAAGCGCTGCGAGGTACATATCCTGTCATGCTTAGTGGTGTTCTTTACCAAGTGCTTCTGGTTGGCCATCAGTAACGTGACTATTTTCTGTTGTGTTGAATGATGTTGTAGGTCCTGCACGGCAGTTACAGCATTCTGGAGGTTTAGATGCTCTTCGAGGAAAAGGAGGTTATTTAGGTATGTTCTGCCACTCTTTATGCATTTCACTGAGGGTGACAAAAATAATGTTATTTAAGAGAAATGTAGGTTTTACCATGTAAAAGTAACAAGGGTGTTTGATTTGAATAGTTACACAAGAGATAACTTTCCACTGACTAGCTTGACTTTTTATTTAAACTACAAGAGCATGTACTTGATGTTGTTTGGTTTGTCATGTGAGTACAAAAATAGGAAGGACATGTAACAGTAAATAATATTGATAAAGCATTTATTTGTATAATTAAATGTAAATGAATAAGAAAGTACAAACAACTAGAACAAGTAAGGCTGTATAAACAGTAGAACTACATCTTCTGTCTACTTTGTTGCTTTAAAAGGAAAGTGTCATGGATAAGTAATATACATGTAAATGAAATAAAAAAGACTGCAGCCATTGACAAGGCAGCCATTTTGGTGGTCAATACAGTACATTTCTTAGAATCTGCAAGATAGAGTTAAGTTCCCAGTGGAGAGAAACTCTTTTCTGTTCTTAACCCAACATGGTCTTAGTGATGTCATGTTCAAACCTGCAATACAGCAATATGATTTTAGTACAAGTACTTCCACATAATTTTTCTTCTTTCACCATGTTCGAGAATTACTGGCTTTTTAAAATGAATAAGATTAAGGTTAGTACTCAGTGACTGTTCCTGATGGAAATGGCTTATTTTCTTTCCCAAGAATCCCTGGCGTAAATTTTGTGATTCAATAGAAACAAAATCAACTAGTTTCTCGATGCTCAATGGACCAGTCATTAAGTGATCTGTTATACTGCAGTGATCTGTTATAAAGCCCACAAAGAGTTGAATTTCAGGCTGCCACACAACAATTGTAGCCAGTTGGAAGAGTGTGTGGGGGGGTTGAACCAGGGATTACCAGCACTGACCACTCCGTTGTGCTAGGAGTTACTCTGATATATTGCTAATAATAATTATCTTGCCTTTTCGAGTAGCCTGTGACATCAGAGCATTTGCATACAGGTTGGAGAGCTTGCCATACAAAAAAATGTACAACAAGAGTGAAATCTCGATAAATTGAACCCCATACAGCAAACACCCCAGTATAACATTCATGGCATATTTGTAGTGAAATGTATGGAACAGACCCATAAGCTAAAAATGTACCCATCTCGTTTGTTAGATTGGGTCTTAGACTTTCTAAAAGTCCTTTATTTTTTTCCTGGTTGTTTATGCCATTTTAAAGACTTTCCATACCTGTTTGGCGCGAAATTCACAGGTCGAAAATTCTACCGGTGACGTCATGACAATTGACCAATAGGACAGTGAGTGATATTTCACGCCGCTCCCGATAGAGCATGTCAATCATATGATGATTCAAATCCATTCAGGCGAAACAAGTCGACTTCGAGACTTCATTGCTCGCTCGGCCGCTGCGCGACCTCATGCAATGAAGCTTGCTTCGCTCACTTTTAAGAACTTAAGCAAGGTCGACTTGTAGCGAGTCCAATTGGGTCTCTACTGTCAATTTAGACTAACGCATCATGTAGGGGAGTATTTAGGCATTTTCCACTCATTAATTGTTCGTTTCCTTAAATACTGAACTAAGCATGGTTTGTACAGTGTTTTATTGAAATTTCGTATCTCCCCGCGACCAGGTAATGTTTTATTATTTTATTATCTAAACCTCAATGAGCTGCCAAACCATTTCATTGCAGTAGTTTTTTGCAGCGAAAGGCGCAATTCATCATGTAGCCATAGCAACGGTGATCTTTTCACATGTGAAGATATTATCATGTTTTCGCGCGAAAGCTTACCCGGTATTTCAATGATACATTAATTTTATCCACAGTAACTACAATCCTGGACAAAAATCCTTGGGACAGTACCGCAATATTCATACTTTTCTGTCATTTCTCGGTTCCCTCTTAAAACAGTACATCCTTTTCGAAATTTTCTTGCTGTTCTCCCTCCCCCCACGCTATACAAAGTTGAAACTCGGAAAAAATTCTGGATACACGCGTCCAACATTGTTAGGAAGAGGTTGGACCTGTGTGAATTGCAAAACGCTCCAGAAACGCAAGTGTCCCAAGACTTTTTCCATGATTGTCTGAAAAAGAGGTGGGAAGAAAAAAGGCAATTTTTTTGATTCCCTAAAAATTTTCATCAAAAAAATATTACAGAACTAAATTTCTTACTCGCTGTGAAACTCAAATTTTATTGTAAGAAAAATAATTATACGAAATGAATGTTTCAAGAGCGTTAAAACACAGCTGAGTCTTATACTCGTATTTTCGCGGGAACAATTAAATATCCTAAAATTATTCATCTTAGAAACACTATGAAACTTAAACAAACAAACGGTACTGCACTTGATAAAAATGCTTCTGCTCGTTAATAAGTGACAAGTTTTTGTGGTAAATTTTAGGTTAGCTGGAGCATTTTGCATTTTAGGACTAGACTGTTAATTGCTGCTTATTGCTACTGGGCCCTTTAAAGCGTTTGATGCACCTTTTCATTGTTTTGCACAGGCTACATTGTATTACTATCAATAAACGGAGGAGCAGGTCATTTTTATGTCAGAAGAGGTCGTTATCTTTCATGATAACGTACTTTTTCAATTCTGTGGCCACAATAATGACCTGGTTCTAGATTAATTGAAATTTGTATTAAATCGGGAAATGCTTTCGCTCCTCGGCCTTCTAGACAAATAATACGCGCGAGGTCATTTTAAGTCGGCCCTTGATCTCGGGTATTGTCCTATTTTTTATTTGATTTGTAGCACTAGCAGATGATTTTATAGACACTGTTTTCAACTTCCGACCGGGACCAGTTAACGAAAATCTGTGAACACGGGTCGAAAGAACGCCATAAAATCAGTAGAGTTGTTGAAAACTAACGAAGATAGAGCATCGCGAAGTCGCGCAATTTTACAGATGTTTGTGTGGTGGCTATTTCGTGCCCTTCGCCATACAAACTTTATTGAGACTCTATGGCCATATCTTCTCTTGTTTCGGACTTGTCGCATTTAAAATTGATGATTCTACTTATTTTAAGGCGCTTTTTCCGGCATTGTAGACAGACATTCGCGTACTTCTCTTTATCAAAATTTGAAAAAAAAACTGTGGAAGGATCTATTCTTGCCGTTTGTCGCACAGTCTTTACTCAAATGACAAAGAATGTTGTAAACTACGAGCAGTATCCCTTTGTTTCTTAGTCCGTCGAGCGAAACGCACGAAATACTCAAATGACCACGCGCGTGAATGGAGGCCGCCCTTGTTTATCGCAGCTTCGACGCTCGCTCGCGCTCGCGTCACTCTCCTCACTAATCTGAAGAAAAAGAGAGAATGCTCGCACTCTAAAGGTGACGTTACACGAGACGATTCGCAACGACGATTTTTAGCGCAACACAGCGTTGCGACATTGTTTCGAATAGTTACAACACTGTTCCAACATTGCAACGTTGTGTTGCGCTAAAAATGGTCGTTGCGAATCGTCACAAGTAACATCACGTTAATGATGTTGAAATTTTCTTTCAGGACTAGGCGGTTATGGTTCAGATAGTGGAAGTGAATCTGATCAAGAATCAGCTGGCGAAAGATCATCTGCTTATTATGAGGACAGAAAACATCCAAGTGCGGACATAGAAGAGAAGTCGGAAATTCGAAGAAGCCGTTCCCGCAGTTTTTCCAGAAGAGTCAGCCAGAAAGACGAAGCGGGTTCTGAAAGTGAAGAAGAGGAGGAATCGAAACGTTTAAAACACCATGATGCAGGCAGTAAGCACGTGAAGAAGGATAAACGAAATCGAAGCCCTTCGTCCTCTGTCAGCGAGAGCTCAAGTTCCGTTTCAGCTCATCATAAAAGTCGGCGGAAGAAGCATCATCGAAGAGAAAGAAGCGACAGCTCATCACCAAAGCACCGGCGGAGACATCGTCGACACCACGGAAAAAAGAGCCGATCTCGAAGTAGATCGCCGCGGAAACACAGTAGCAAGAAGAAATGGAAGAGTGAGAGCGAATCGGAGAGCGACACCGAGAGTAGAACTTCGAGAAAACAAAAACCATCAAGACATAGTCGGGAGTATTCTAACAAGAAGCATCGTCGAAAACGAAGATCTTCCAGTTCATCATCGCATAGTGAACGGGAGGGTAAGAAGGACAGAAAACGTAAGGCCTGACCATCCCGTGGATCATCAAGGTGGATTGTAGTTTATTTTTGAATTGTATTACGATCTGTTGTATATATTTTTTTGAATACATCATAAAATAAAATGACCATCAATAAGCTGTCGGTCTCTGTGAAGATTCACGTTCACACAGTAAGACGCGCGCTTTTAATTGACCATGTTACACCCATCTCACCTCAAATCCAAGCAAGAGTATTGACAGACCGACCGACTGACTGATCCAGAAAAATTTAATTTCGTTAACTTATGGAAACTAGTTTATTTGGCAAGTTAAAAAGATTTAAGGCGACGTTTGGCGGGCAATTCCTCTAGCAGTGAGTCAGAGAACAACTGATTTATCAACCAACCAACTGTTCAGCTTTGTGACGGACATACTAGTCGATAACTGGCTTATTGTTCAGGTGATTATAATACCTCAGCGTAGACATGACATCGTTCCTCGTGTCCACTCCAGGAGTCCTTACACTAGAGGCATTGGAGGTTACAAATTATGTTTTGATATAACGGTGCTGATTTTTTTTTTGTATTTCGTTGCAGGTTAAACTGGGAAAAAAGTAATGATGTTTGTCATGAGTATACCGGGTTTCTGTTGCTGTTGCCTCTTATAGAAAAGAAGTAATTATTTGGTGAGGTGTTTTTGCTTCCCGAACAGAAAACGTTAACTGAATCAATATCAGCATTAAAGCTGACTCGGATTAATTATTTTGTACATTGTACATTTTAGAAATTTTATTAAAATTTTTATTGACATAGTTTTGTTGTTCTTATGTTTGAGTAAGTTTTCGATTCGTTCTCTTAACCCTAGGCCAAGCGTCGAACTTTTCATGGGACGAACCAAACTCAGTGAGTCAAGTTCATAAAAAGTTGGACGTCTGGCTCAGTTAAGTTCGTTTGAATGAGTTTGGATCGTTCAACACGTTCTATCCGTCTGTTTCAGACGTCTGAAGATCTTCTCCGGGACAAACGTCGATCTTCACAGGCGACGAACTAAACTAAGTAATTAACAATTAGTATGATGATGTATATTTTAGACTCGTTCGGGAGAAAATTTATTCCTGGGCCCGGTTCCTCGAAAGGTGGTTAAGTTTAATCCAGGATTAAGCCAAATTTTAAGCAAGGTTTTCTTGTCTAAGAACATGTTACTCGAGCGTACAAAATACTTTTGTGTCTTTACCCCAAGATTCAGTGATTATAACAGAATTTTACTGTACGAAATGCACAGGAAGGTAAATACAAAAATAGATCAAAATTTTTAATCCGGGATTAGCGCTAATCGGCCTTTCAGGAACTGGGGCCTGATCTGATTCACTTGATTAGTTCGACGCGAGCTAAGTTCGACGTCTGCAGACCAAACAGATGATCTTAACTTAGGTCGAGCCAAATTAGAGTTTGGCTCATGAAAAGTTCGACGTTTGGCATAGCTGGTGTCCGAAAATGGAATAGACAACGTGCAGTATTTATCTCTTTGGGCGTTAGAGATCATCGCAGTCATGTACGCCACTTGAGCAGTCGCATGCGAAAAGAAAGCCAGGAAAACGGGACTTTAATCCTTTACCTATGTCGGTGTGGTGTTCAAACCACCGATGTTGGCTTGCGAGCAAACTCTCCATTTCATGGAGTCCAGAGAAGTCACGTGTGGGCGGCTCGCCAGCCTCGCACGCCATAAATGAAAAGCTACGTAGCTCGCATGCTTCACCGAGGAGCTGGTCACTTTTTCAGTTTGTTGTATAACCGTAGAAGGTGACTGTATGATATTTGGTATGAGCTACGGCAAAAAATGTAACACGTGAAAGATTGTGATGTCGCCTGTTGTTACGCGGTTGCGCTGTTTTGGGGGTTAGTCATTCATTTGTGACTAGTCTTACTAGCTTGCAAGTAATCAGAGCAACATTATAACCGAACAAAATCCCCATAATTTGATCTTAACCGGTTTCAGATAACTCGGAAACAATCTTAAAGTGCTTTCCATTTGTCAGAACCGGCCGGTCGGACCAGTCAGTTTGAAATTGAAATCGGGTTTTTCCAAGAGTTTTTGCTAAAAAACCATCTTTTTTCGTGCATATTATTCAGGATTTAACTGATGTGGCTGGATAGTTTTGATTAAAAGTGAAATTCTTGTTACGAGGGGAAGGGTCTGCCCCAGTCAGTTTTGACGAATGGAAAGCGCCCTTAACCTGCGATTCATTCATTAATAACAAGGAAATAAGGTTCTATTGCGTGGATTTGCTGTGCGTGTGCGTGTGCGTGTTTGTGGCCGGAATTGATACTCCCAAAACCATCCTCGGGGACCCAGGGGCAGTCAGTCGGGCCGGGAGAAAAGGCGCGACGAACGTTTTCAAGCACCCGTGCCAGATTTTGCATCTGGATAAGAAGGCCGCGAAGTGTACGACCTTTAAACAGCTTTGTGGTGAGTTTTAGCTCTTTATAGCACGACAGTGGCTAGAAAACCCCTCGACTAGCTTCAAAATGCGTTTTTCGGCAAAGTCTCGAGGGGCGAATGGGTTATGGTAGGGGAATGGAATCGAGCAAAATGGTTTAAAGAAAGAAACGTTCGTCCTTTCCTCTGAGCCACGCTCTGAGAAACATTTTAAAGAAAAATAAAAGACTGCTCGCGGTCTAGGAAAAAGTCAAACTTAGTTTCCAGTTCTCTACCGTAAACAAGATTTTGAAAGTGCAGAAGTATGTGTTCTGATAGCCTGCGTACAGGTTACAGGCGCGGGCCCCCTTCTTTCCTACGCCCATTACTTCCAAACGCCTTCTACGCAGGCTGGTGTTCTTATCAACCGTTTGACGTGAATTCATCTGGTTTTGAGATCATCTTCTCTGAGTGTTGTCCCGTTTCATATCGAACGCTCTTCTATTAAGACCGCGTCGTCAAAATGGATTCCGAAGGAAAAAGTCACAGCTTTGAGTAGATTGACAAAGGACTCCTTTTTTGGAATGGTTTAGCATTCAACCTCGTTTGAGAGGAAAAAACGCTGAGCTATACATATTTTTTTATTCCATTACTGATATATACAGTGGGACTTCCTCCTGGCTATACGTTGGCCATGGCTCCTGATCGCTGAAGAATAGCCTGCAAGGAAATATAATTCTTCTGCCGTATGGCCTCCACAACTGCCTCTTCCGTTTTCTGTTTGTAACTGATGTCCGGAAAAGCGAGCCTCGTCTCCGTTTAACCTTAAGAATGGGAGTGCATAGTGAATTGTGTCGATGGCGGATTGAAAAAAGTCTAAAGCATACGGTGAGCCGTATGACGGTTGTTGTACGGTGCACTCTACCATAAGCCTGTAACTTGTGACAGTTCCGTTTGAAGGGATCTCAAACTTTTCAATCGCACACAAAAAAATTAAGACCCAGTTCTCGAAGAATATTTAAACATTCATGAGACTCAAAGATCCAACGGCCACGGCAACGAGAACCTGTCAAAAAAAAATTGTGCATCACACTTTTTTGTTCATTTCTTAGCCTGCGAAAACGTCCGTTTCTCCGTGCTCTTCGCCTCTTCGCAGCTGAGACGTTTCGCGCGAAACGTCCCCAGCGGCGAAGAGCATGGAGAAACGGATCTTTTCGCAGGCTATTCATTTCTTTGCCCTTTTTGCACGACTACGACGTGAAAATGCCTAATATCGCGATTTATGGAGAACGTTTAACTCCAGGAGAGTTCGCCAACATTTGACAAAGAAGGTGGGTAGGAATAATCGCGATGAAGACCAGACTGAAAGACAAGGAGTCAGACAAAAGCGCTATGTCGTAAGGGGAAATTTACTCAACGCTGATTGGTCGAGTTAGATCTAATTTTTCGACGAGCATCCCAGAGTCCACCGTGGAACGGATTACCCTTCAGCTCCCTTGACCAAGAGAGGCTTGCCTTCTTTGCTCGTTCCTCAGACTTCATGTCGCGGGGGCCGCGGGGAAACCCGTGGGGATGAAGCTGGGGAATTTTACCGACACCGACAAACTTTGGTAGCCCGCGGGCAAGCTCTCCAATTATGGAAGAACGCGCGAGTCTCCCTCTCATCTCCTATCGCGCCCGGCTCTGGCGTGACTTCTCGCGACTGCCCTAACCTGCGAGGATCTCAGGCTACGACTCCCCTAACTGGAGAGCTTGCTTGCATGCTGATACCGACTCTGATCCTGTGATACTTTGTTAGCCATGGCTACTAATCGCCTAAAGAAAAATAATTTGTCCACCATACGTCCTGTACAGCTGCCTTATCAGTTAGCCTGCCGAGTTCCGGACATGTTTTTAAAATATTCATCCCCACCCCTCCCCAGTGCTGTCTCCCATTCACGAATGTCAATAATCACAACCCAGGCCAGCCTTTCTTTACATAACGAATAAAAAAGAGTGTTTCAATCACTTAAAATTTTGTTTCTACTTTTGCATTTATACCTGTTTGTTAGAAAAAAGTGTCACAAGTTTTTCTACCTACCAACCCAGCCACCCCATAGTCGGATTTGTAGAACGCGGATTAATGATCTCTAATAGTTACTGATAATCCATTAACCCTATTGCAATGCAGTTGCTACAGGAGTCGGTTTAGCTGTGTTTAGGGACTTTGTAATTTCTTCATATGTAGACAGGATGTCTTTGCGAACTCTGCCCATTTTATTCCTTAATCTTGGAGGAGAAATGCTTTATATTTTGGACCAGCGATTGAGAGCGCAGTCGATTCCTGATGAGAAAGCTCGGAAAGGTAAGCAAGAAAAGTTCTCTCGGCGGCCTCAAATATGAGCTCTATTAAATATGGCGTCCACCAAGATTATTTCCATGGCGAGCGTATTAACAAATAAATATACGTTTTCTGTAGACATTTGGAGGAAAATATGAAAGATAAGGCAAAATTGTTGTTTAGAGAATTTCGCTGCGTGTGTTTAGGTTAATATTCAAGATTGCGTTCGACTGAAGCGAGTTTGTGTTTTTGGTTTTTCGTGTTAGGCTACACTTCGTAGCCGGGCTCTTGGAAATTAAAACTAGCCTACTGCAAAGTGCTTTTCTTATTTGCTCAGCTGCCATATGTTTCTTAGAATGGCTACCTGCGTGTTGATCTATTTTCTTCTCTTTGTTGCTCAGGTTAATCACATTTCTGAATGCTTTAAATTTTAAAAGTGTTGTTGTCTTAATCATACCTTTTGTTGCGCCAAAGTTCCGTCGTAGGAAAAGCTAGCGTTGTGGGATTGCTGTCAATCATGACCAGGGTTGAATACTGGAGGGTACAAGCTTAATAAAACTCAAACTGTATTTAAGCTTAAACATACGTGAAATTTTAGTTTGTGAGCTTAAAAAATCCTCAAGAGGAGAAGACTGCCAAATGTCTAGCTTATTTTAAACGACTTTTGACTGAAATGTTTAACAGGAAAGCAAGAAATTGAAAAATTGTCATTTCTGTCTCGAACTGTTACAAAAAGCGTTTTAGAATATATTTTTCATAATTTTTTCCTTGCGTAAATCTTTCTATGTAAAGGTTTAGTTCAAGCAGTATCATTTAGAATTTTCTTATTGACTGACAGCTGGAGAAGCTAGCTAAAATTAGAAAAAAGAAGTTCTCTGAAATTTTTATCAGGGTTTGCGGCACATTTCCATGCAAATTTGTCAAAGTATTTACAATACCCAGGTTTTTGGTCCTTTCTTATGGAAATTTCAATTTTTTGAAATTAAGTAAAGGGCGGCACCGAGTTTTATGGAATAATATTTAAGATTTCTTTTTCTTTTTTGGCACTTGTGAGATAAATCAATGACAATCAGTCAAATCAATTTGCATCAAATTTGTCTGAAACTTAAAAGACTATTAAGACAAATTATTTGCATTGTATTATCCTCTTTATGACATAACAACAAGAGTTCTTTTGTTTCTTGGATGGCAGCTTTATATTTTTCATCTGCCTTTTTTTTAACTTCATAATTTCAAGCTATTGTCATTCCAGACCACTGATCATTTAAAGCTATCTTTTTTCTTGTTCCTGGCTAACTTTTTTAGTTGACAAGACATTTGAGAGTAGTTAAGCAATATTAAGATCTCTTTTGGATTTTTAGCCCGCCTTTAACTGAGAGTTTTCCTCCATATTATAGCAAATGAATCTGATCCATGCACTCGGATGTGTGTAATAATTATTTTATCTCTGGATAAAACAAGGCATGAAATTGAAATGTTAGATGCCATTGTCTGCTGTTATCCACAATGTATAGCTTGGAGAATTACGCCTTAATAGTCAAAATAAATTGCGCACTGGCTATTAGGGGTGGCGAATGGTAAAATCCGAGACTTGCCGAGACGCCGAGATCCTAGTTAAGAATCGGAGCCCGAGACCCTTTGGTGAAAATTTTCGAGACTCAAAAAAGTGAAAACAAACCTTGAAAAAACGAGACTTCGAGACTTACCAAAAACGCTTCCGAGATTTCGAGATCCTGCCAAAATTTTCCGAGACCCACGTTTTCCGAGGTACCATTCGGCACCCCTGCTATTGGCAAAGGTTCTTGTTGAGAACTTTCTAGGGTTACATTGTACATACAGTTTTACACTAGACAAGCAAATTTGCAAGCAAAGAAGCGGTGGGTCAGACTTGTTGCATGTTACAGTCAAACCAAGTCAAGGCCGTACCCCCCAAGATTCTATCAGTGAATTGATTATTTGAAAAATGAATCCATTAGTCGTTCCCGTAACTGGTGTCAAATTCAAAGCTTCATTTCTGCATGCGTAATGAGCAGTGAATATTTTACGAGAACTTCTCTGTATTTGGTCAGATTGGAAATCTTTGAGTAGATTAAGCTTCTTAGAAGACGTTTACATCAATTTCAGGAAAATGGAGCTGGTAGAAATTTCATTACTGTCTCGCGTGTGAATTCACTGCTCATTACGCATACAAGAATGCAGAGATCAATCTGAAATCTACAGCTAGCAATGGATTCAACTTTTGAATAATAAATTCATTAATGGGTTCTTGGGGGGTACGCTTGACCTGGTTTGACTGTAATAAAGTGTACATGGTAAGTGAGCAGAAGTGTGTTTATCAATGGTTAATTGTGGATGGGGAGCATTTTAATTCAATTTCCATCATAGAGCAGCAGTCTAATGCATTCTCTCTGCCTTCATGCACATGAACCTTTCTGTTTTGGAAATCAACTTTTCTCTTGTTTTACTCAGTGTTATACACTGTTCAAATTTGGAATCGTTCAGAGTCAATACAGAGATTGTTATAATAACCTTCAACTGGCAATTATTGTGAGATATGAACCTTGGACCATTAGTTTGTTACTTGCCAGTAGATAACTGACTTATCTGTAGGCTGCACACGTAGTGCATGAGTTCCAAGAGGAATACATCAAACTGTGTTTCATAGTGACATTGCATTTCTTGTTGTTTTCTTCAAAACTATATAAAATATATATATAATAATAAAATAATAATAAAACACTCATTACAACCAACTTTCTCTGAGGCAGACAATGCCAGGACTGACTGAAGAATGACAGGAACAAACTTTAGTACATCCGTTGTAGGAGGTTATCTGTTTCAAAGAGGTGTCTGGGAGATAGAGTTACTCACTGTATTCATACACAAGGCCCAGAAATGCACTATTATATATGCTTCGAAAAATTCAAGGATCTTTCTTGACAGTTATACTTGATACAGAGATGGGTGAAGCTATATACAAATTTCCCTAGTTATACTACTACATGAAAAATTTCCGCAATTTGATTGGCTTAGAGTAGTGGTATTTCAGCTTAATTTGAAATACCTACATGAATGTGAAAATTACAAACCTTTTTTAGGTAGTAGTATAAAGAAATAATAGCATGATTTGTACAGGATATTTGGCATAAATACCACTCATGCTATTTCAAAATTGTCTCAAATTTCAATTAGGTATAACAATAATTGAAATATTACTCGTGGTATTTATGCCAAATATCACTACAAATCATGCTATTACCTATTCGAACTGGCTTGGGATGGGCGCGTATATGTTACAGGTCAAATTTGATTTCAGGTTAATTTTGATTTCTCCTAGGTTGATTCTCAATTTCCTTTGTCTCTTAGGGCTAGGAGACAAAGAATTTGAAAATCAACCTAGGTTAAAAAATTTCAACTTGAATTTAATTTTGGCCTGTAACATATAATTTATTACATACAGTTTAACACAAGAATAATACTTATAAATCATGACTTTTAACTCTCCTGTTCCCTTTAAGTTATGCATGATATTGTTGGCACTATGTTCAACAAGCGTTTCATGGAAGAGCTTTTCAAGCCACAGGACACCTATTCCAAGAAAGCTATGAGGACAGTGTTTGACAGACTGGCCCATGCCTCAATCATGAGATTGAACTCAGCAAGTATGGATAAGGTAAAACCTCACCTCATTTTCTGACATTCCCTGAAATTTCTTGCAAACTTTATCTGTGAAATATGCCTCTGTATTTTAAATTGCCTTGCATGCAGAAGCAGGTTAGATCTTATCAGGTTTTTTATGGTAACCATTATTCAGCAGTGCTTACTAGCTATTGCTTGATTATGATTGGAATCCACACTTGTTATCTAGAATTTGGCATTCACTTCACTCAATACAGTCAACTATTGTCATTGCAGACACTTTCTTAAATTCTAGGGGTCCATAGTAGTGAGGCTTCTGTAATAGTGGGAGGTGAGAAGAAATCACACATCATTGGCTTCAGCTAGACCAGGAATACAGCGTCTCTCCTCACTCCTTGCCACTAAAAATTTTTCGCAAGAGAAACGTCTACAATTTGGCCCCCAAAATTCCACACTGATGACGTACATTTGTCCAGAATCTGGTCGACTAGCACTGATTGGTTGATGCACATGTATGCAATAATAATATTCTTTTAGCTATTTTTTTTTCAAATAACAGACAAAAGACAAATGTTGACAAGATAAAATGTAAATGCAATGAATCTACTAAAAAGTAGTCATTATTATTTGTGGAATATAATCTTCTTTACACTAAGCATTTGAATTTTGCTGCCACTCGTTCGCAAAAGAAGTCAAGACTTTTTGATAATACAGACCAGGAGAAACATCATAAGTCAAACAAATTTACATCCGGAACCCCATGACTACCTGAACTGATTTGTGTCATCAATATGGAATTTTGGGTTCAGAGTTGTGCTAAGCTGCCTCTGCCAAGAAACACAACAAGGGGCAACAAGTGATAGGAGAGACAGCTTTTTTTCGCAGGCTACATGTGGTACCAAAAAAATTTTCAGACTGAGAGGATCATGAATGGTACTAAATTGTCATTAATTTACTATTAAAAGATGTTAATTATTCTTATGTAATTAGACTTTTCTAAGCAAGTCTTAATTTATGAGAATAGACCTTTTTATTGATACAGTGGCCATATTTAATTAATTGGATTATAAGGAGTATTATGTGATGCCCAGGGGGCATGAGCAATATCCGATTTACTCGCATCTGTATTTATGCGGGCTTTTGGGGCCAATTTTTCTTCAAGTTTTCTTAGAAAAAGATTGTAATGGAAAAAAAAAATTGTTGTGCTGTGTAAATGATCACCTTTTTGCCCAGAAATATGCATTGAAGTTCTCTCTTTTTGTCGAAAAGTGCGCATAAATACTGAGTGAGTGCTGGGCCCTGGGCATCCCCATAATACTCCGTAAATCTAATACATTCAATATGGCCACCATATCTGTAAAAAGTTAGATTCATTTCTTTGCTAACAGTTTGTGTGTGACTGTGTGTTTTATTTTTATTGGCAGCTCTATGATTTAATGACCATGGCTTTTAAATACCAGGTAAACGTTCAGTCCACTAAAGTAGAAAATATGTAAAAGCTTGAGTAAAACTGAGCAGCCAAAAAAAAGAAACTTGGAGAATTGCTGTCCGCAATTTAGTTAACGTAGCACGTTTCTTTAATTTGATTCTGGGTAGGTGTTTTTATTATCTCTTACCTTCAGAGGTACCTAATGTAATATGCATGAGATATTTTGGCCATATAGTAGAAAAGAAAATCTGTTTGGACACCATGTATTATTTGATCATTTTACTAAAGGTTGGTTCATTTGGATCACAGTGGAACCGCTGCCTTACGGCCACCTTGGTAATACTGGCACCTCAATATTACGGTCACATTTTTTCTGCCCAGCAAAATGGCCATACATAAAAAAAAACCTGTTAATATGGCCAATGGCCCCATTTTAAAGTCCCAAACAGTAGAATCTTTTATAATTTCACCCCGTTAAGACGGTCATTCTTTCCAAATTTAGAACTGAAATAAAATGCTTGTGACTTGTCAATTTCATTGACTTGGTAAGCTGAGCCTGATCTTTTGACATGATCCTGTACTTTTTTTTGACTACAGTACACTTAAAATGCATATGTGGCAGTTTGATAGCCGATTTTCAAAAGCGTTTAATGTACTGAAGGAAAGTTCAAGAGGTGCAAATGCAAAGTATGATGTCTTTGTTATTATATGGCGCTCAAGATATAAAATTTGACCCTATCTGGTAATGCAGCCACCCTGTTAATACAGCCAATTTTTTTTTTTTACCCATTGGTGACCGTATTAATGGGGTTCCACTGCAATACATTGCCTCCAAAAACAATCCCTCATCTTTTCCATTAGGATTTTGGTACCACTGGAATACTGGAATTCTTAACGGAATATTATAAACTAGCTATTGTTGGAGGATACATGTATCTGTGAAAATGCTTTCCAGTTGAGAGTTTCTAGTGTTTATTTCTATCCGTTAATTCTTATTCCGCAATATAATCAGCAGGAATAAGCTTTACTTGAATAACGTTGTGATTCATCATTTTAAATTGTTTGTAGTTGTTCATGGTACGTGTTGATAAAGAGCTTACATTTTGCCTTCTGTATGGTTATATAATAATATTGTTATTGTTACTGTTAGGTGTCATTGTGCCTCAGACCATCTGATGTTCTTTTAGTCACATACAATCACATGGATGCCATTAGAGGCTTTGCTTGTGATAATCCAGCTATCAGTAGTCAAGTGGAAAATGTCTACAAACTTTTGTATGAGGTAAGTTAACTTAACAATTTTTTTGGCACCTGGGGAAACAGGCTTTATAAGCAAACATACCCTATGGCTTTGTCTGGAAATGGAGCTGGCTTAATGTATGATCATGATAAGTGGCTACTTGCGGAATTCTAACAAATGTTTGCACAGCTAATACTGCTTAATGGGAATGTGTAAGCAGGGGTGTTGCTAAGAGTTGGCTGCCGGCTAATTTCAGTGGCTGAAAAAGACCTACCTGTCTGGCTCAGATCAGTCTGAAAAACAAATGAAGAGATGGGGTAATTTTGAATGTGAAGTTGCATAAAAAGCCTGCTTGACTATTAAAAGAAAAAAAACCTGCATACTAGTTTTTCCTCAGGTGCATCTCTGGTAGAGTTTAAATTTTGTCAAATGGTATAATAATATGTGCATACTCATTCTAGAATTTTAAAACATTTTCACCATATTTCTCAGTGCACTTACACTACATGTAGTAGTATCTATTAGAAAACACAACCAAGAAAAAATTAATGCTACAAACCAATATTTTGGAGTCAAGTTCATTATGATTGGAATAAACTGTGAGATTATGAAATTAGATATATTCTAATCTTTTTTAACTTGATAATTATGGTGTCATGAGGACTCTGAAGCATAGTTATTAACAATTTGGGTTTATTACCTTGACTAGACATATGCCGGTTTGACTGCAGGCCAGTTTCAAATCATCCGTCAGACTCTTCTTTCATTTTTCCAAGACATGCATATTAGGGTAAGTGCACTTTGTTTCCAGTTAGTGAAAGTCATCTTATTCTGTACCAACTTTAATTGATTTAATTGATTGTTAACATTACATTATTGAGGTCTGCAGACCACTCCCTGATTTTATGGGATGAATATTAAGAATGTTTGCCATTTTATTGGTTGTGCATACTTACCCTGTTTCCATGCAAGCTATTAAATTGCTTCATTTTCACGCCAAGAACATGTGATATGCACATGTTCTTCGCTGCCTCTCTAAACCATGCAATATAGCAAACAAAGTGGAATCTCAACTGCACTCTATTAATTTGTAATTACTACTAGTTAGTAGGAGTAAGTATGGCTTTTGAAGCAAAAACTAATGAGGGCTCACTTCGTCTCCGCAATTCCTTGAAAATCCCTCATTTGGTGCTTCAAATTTGATGTTGGACTTTTTCTAGTCTAATAAGTGACTTGAGTCTTCAAGTTAGTGTCTTCGGTAATGGCTGGTATTCCTTCTGTAAGTGTCATATTCTTACCAGTTATTGCTTGGAGTCGTTAACAATATTTGAATTTTGTTACATTGAAAATTCCTTTGAAGAGTTCTTGAATCAACAGATTTGCTATGCTTAACAGTTGTTTAAATCAATAAATTATGCAGCAATTATTATGCTTATTAAATAAATAAATAAATAAAATAAATAAATAACCATTTGCAGGTAGCACATCCACATAGTGGTTCTTCGTCTACCTGATTCCTGGTCAAATTGGAATTTGGAAATGTTGGTTTTTGAGGAGAGGGGAAAACCAGAGTACCCGGAGAAAAACCTCTCTGATATGATCGCTTCCGCGAAAGCGATAGACGTGTTTATTATAACCTTGTTTAATAGTTGTATAAATTTTACAAATGTACACCTCTGTGATTATTGCACGAAAATCTTTGTTATCGTTGTAAACACATGTGTCTGTAGGCGCTCTGTTGATAATAAAGCACTTATCCTATCCTATCCAATCTCGGAGCAAGGGAGAGAACCATCAACAAACTCAACCCACATATGGCGTCGACGCCGGGATTTGAACCCAGGCCACATCGGTGGGAGGCGGGTGCTCTCACCACTGCGACACCCTTGCTCCCCCTGTGCAGTGCTTATTCACTAGCACTGAGCCTATGTTTGTTGCAAAATTATTTTGTTTTGTAGTCAAGTAACTTTTTTTAAATTCTCAACAAAACGCTGCATTTCCACATACTTAATCATGAATTAATTTCCTAACTCATTTTACAACTCGTTCCTTTGTGTGCCTTTGACCATGATGTGCTGCAATTAATGCGACCATTGGTCTCTTCCAACTTACATCCTAATACTTTTTTCTAACCGTATGTCTCACTCTGGTCATGTTTCAGGTTTCTATATTTCTTAAGGACAAAGTTCAAAGTGCAAATGGTAAATTTGTACTGACAACTGACGGCGCTGTGCCATGGGATTCTGAAGTACCAGGGACCATCAGGTAAGGAAACATAGTCTTATTAGACTATGAGCAGTCTCCCTTTTTTCTTAGTCCGTCGAGGAAAACGTGCGACACTTGAAAATGACCGCGCACATGACTGAAGACGCGTGACGGGAGAGGCGCGGCCGCACATAGAAAAAGAATGAAGTTTTGAATTACACAAATATGGTCGATTTAGTAGCACCCTTAAAACGTATTAAATTTCCAGCCTACAGTGCTGGGCAACAACGTAGCTGGGCAAATTGTTCCATTCGCGCATGACTGTAACAGAGAAAGAGTCCCTTCCGTTTTCATGCATTTTTGTTAAATGTCTCCAGCTGAAAATGGGCACCCTTGCTGGTAGAAACTCATAGTTTGGTTTTAGAAGTCTGAAAATTGCATCTACATGTAGTATCTTTAAACCATAGCTTGTACTCAAATACTAGGACTCACTGGGTTATTTTTACATTATTTCCGGCGTGAACTGCTGTAGGTATTTTAGCGACGATGGCCAGATTACCAGGACAAGTCATTTTGTAACCGGATGTCGACATCAGCTACCTGACAAACCAGGATCATTTGAGCTTTTGGGTGACAGAGTTATCAAACTTGGCAGTAACATGTAAGTTAAATGGATTAGCACTTGCTTTCAAGTCTGCACCGCTTTCTGGCTGAAGTTTCCCATTTTTCCTGGTTTACACTTGTTAGCTATAATATCACAAAAGCGTACAACTCATGTTTCGCTGCGATCGTTGAAGTGTTGTTGAACATGGCGATCTGTGACCCTTTTAAGTGATCACAGTGAACCAGTGGAAACAAGGTTTAGTTTTTGTGTTTGTGAACAATATTCTCGGGTACTTTGAACTACGGCTGTGGGTGCGCACACGAGCACACCTGTTGGGCATGCTATTCTTGTATAAATAAGTGTGGCCAAAGATCGTAAAAGTTCCTTTTAATTATCACCAGGTACACGGCCTCAAGACCAGTAGAAACAGTACCTAGCAGCTCTGTTCCTTCATCTACTTCCGGTGCTTCTACTGCAGCAAACAAGAC
The DNA here is from genome assembly GCA_022179025.1 of Porites australiensis. NCBI lineage: Eukaryota > Metazoa > Cnidaria > Anthozoa > Scleractinia > Poritidae > Porites > Porites australiensis. The sequence continues at coordinate 259,941 of BOPM01000533.1, read as the reverse complement.
TCCCGGAAGCTCTGTATCAGTTACGTCTGAAGTGGTACGAAAACTTTGTCGCCTCCCACGCAGATATTCTTGGGACTTCGCCTCGGAACGCCTGACGAAGTCCTAAGAGCGTCTGCGTAGAAGGCTAACGCCAACTTTATTTATCTTTTGTTCTTTCAGTTCTCTTCTAGTCACATCAGGTATAGGTAATCTATGTTTGGACCAACAAATTTCTGTGTTTACGGTTGCCCACACAGAAATAACGTTTACCGATCGTTCGCATTCGCCGGCGTGTGTGAGGCTGACCGAAGGAGCAAACGCGGAAGTTTTTATGTACGCGTTTACTATTTCATACAAACGCGTGTGTAAGTTTTCTTAATAAACGCACTCAGTACAAATTCTTCTTCACTCTCGAGGACTCTCGACATTCTGAATTATTAGTATAGATGACCGCAACTGCAAAATGCCTCCTGTTGAACTACTAAGAAAAAAAGTGGCTTAAACTCAGGCCACAATGATATTTCTTTAAATCGCTTGTTCAATGCCTCTGTCTTCAACTTTTGTTGTGATTTGGTGAATTGACAACTTTTGAACAAAAATCTGCTGTATATCCATGTGACAATCTACTCTTCTGAACAAATGCAAAGAAGTTACTGACAGTCATTTCTTTTATAGCCTGAGAAAACAGCCGAAATTTCCCGATTGGTTGAAGTTTGCTTCAACCAATCAGCACGAACAACCCAGATCTGGGTGCTGTCGCGTCGTCAGTATGTTTTTTTCTGCGCACTTTTCTCAGACGTCATTTCGCGGGGATGGCGTCGCGAAATGTTGGCTGTTATCGCAGGCTATATCTTTCAAGGTTTCCCGTTGTTGTTATAGTTTTTTTGTTGTCTTTCTTGTTTGCGTTATTAGCTGATGTGACGTTTGCCTTTCTGTGTTTTTACAGGAATCGTCAGAGAACCCAAACCCACTGGCCAAGGCTGAGCTGAATCTGCTGGCTCATCTCGTTGGTGGGGCAAATAAAAAAACAGAAAGTAAGTTAATCCCGAAAATTCAAAACAAAATTCACCTTTCTTGTCCCATACGTTTGTTACAGAAGTAGTAGGGAGAATTTTAAAAAAAATCATGAGAATTAAGAACACGCGCTAGCCTGCGAGCAGGCTCACGAGTTGGTGTATCGCGTTGCATTATTTTCGTGTTACTCACGCAAGATGTTACAACCCGGCAGTAGTGAATAAAAATGAGCTTCGGAGCTCGGTCTCTCACTCTCTTGCTACCGTCCTCGCTCTGACCCGAGCCTGCAAGCACGCGACGTACATCCTGCCATATACTTTACACAGGAAGAGCTGCTTTGAGCCCTTTTGAATTTTTTATTTTAAGATAAGCAATATGGTAACAAAACTTATAATTCAATACATAACTTATCGTGATCCCTCAGCTGGTGCACACACACCACTTAACTCCTAGCAGCCTCTAGTCTCAGAGCAACTTGCGTAGCTGAACTGAAGGACTGCCAGCTGTCTGATTCACAGTAGCCTCCCACGAAGGCGTTTTTAGGGGAGCTCATCACAAACGCCTGCTCAACCGAAGACAACATTCCTTTCCCAAGCGTAGCCAATCACATTGTACTTTCCAAATTCTGGAAAGATGACCTTGACCGCAGGGTAATCTGATAATTACTCGATCTGCATGAAACACTGGGAAAGCTTTCTGACCTCTGGTAAATGTTAGATTAAGAGCGGCAAAAGTAAGATTTAGTCTAATTTTAGAAAACTCCTAGCACTCCATAACCTTAGCGAAGGAAAGAAAAGAAGGAAAACGGTAACTCTAAGGTCACGTTTTAGTCGTATTTAGTCTTTCAACACTTTATTTCAAAACTGTTGATTGGTCACTTACCACGCAAATAAAACAATGGGAAAGGAATGTTGTTTTCGGTTGAGCAGGCGTTTGTGGGGAGGGATGAAAAACGAGCTCTCCTAAAAACGCCTGCGTGGGAGGCTAGCTTCACAGCTGCTACGGCTGTTGAATAAATCCAGCCTTGGCTTATGTCTCACGAGAAAAGTAACTGGAAACCAAACGGCGTCATCATCATTGTCGTCATCACTTCTAAATTCATCATCATGTTCCTCACAGCCTCATTTTAATGGACACTTCCACGGTTTTTCAACTTTCGACTGGGACCGGTTAGCGAAACCCGTCAACACAGCTGGTAAGAACGCCTTAAAATCAGTAAAGTTGCCAAGTTTGAAAGTGATTTGTTGAAAACTAATAACGAAGAATGGTTGGAGAGCAGTTCGTGCCCCCCAGCATTCACACGTCTGTAAAATTTCGCGACTCTATGGAGCAATATCTTTGCTCTGTTTGGACGTATTACCATTAAACTTGGTAAGTTAGCTTATTTTAAGGCGCTTTCCAGTCAATGGATATTTGCTTACTTCTCTTTATCACTGAGAAGTTGAGAAAAACCGTGGAATTGTCTGTTATCGTTATCTTCATCATCGTACATATTTGACGGAGATACCTATAGCTGTTTTCATGTCCATTGTTAAGCGGTTTACTCACTATTATTTTCTGTTCGTGTTGTAGGTCAGTTTAGATTAAACCTTTTCAATACGGATGAAGAAGAAGAGTAAGTTTTCTGTTGCTTTTATTGATTCAAAGCCTGCGTGTTTGGCACATTATTTGAGTTAACTAAACGGAAACTTACCACGTGTTGTAAACAGTCTCAGCTCTGAGACCGTGTTGCCAGTTACTGAGAAGTTAGGACACGAGCTTATGTCGATCTAGGAAAATGTTAGGCAACGACGACGGCGTTGGCAACAAGGACTTCAAAAAAGCAAAACAACTACTCTGCACGTGCAGCACGTTTTTTTGTACATTTCTTTGCCGTCACTGCACGACTACGACGTGAGAATGTCTAATTTCAAGTTTCGTGGAGGACATAAACAAGAGATAACGAAGTTTTCTTTCTCTTTCTAAACTTGAGTGCGGTCACTAAGTGATCAACTCTAGGGAAATTCGCCTACATTTGGCGAATTGGTGTAAACGCGACAAAGTTTAAAAGAAAAAAAACGCGAATCCGTTTCAAGAGTAACGTTTTTCATTTGCTGCCGTCGCCGTCGTCGATGCTAAAGCTCCCTATTACTAACATGGTAAAGCACCCAAAACAGTCATTTGGGATTCCCTGAGCTGCCATCGGTACCCCATATTTAACGCGCAGTGTGAAGGTTTTACATTGGAAAGAAGCTGAAAGACAAAATTTCTTACTTCATCGATTCTCTTGCGAAGGTAAATTGGCTGCAGGGAAATACAAACCTGAACTTTTGAGTGCTAAAACGAGATCCCGCTGCTTTGTACCAACTGTAAATTCGCTGTGTTTCTTGCTACAGACAAGCAGCTAACCAGGCTCGCAAAGAAGCTCCTCACCGGGTCATCAAAATTGATGCCACGAAGGTAAGAGGAGAAAAGTAAGGCTGTATTGTTAGGTTCCACTCGAGGAAGAGGAAAAGCGCCCACGCGCTTAGCGTCCTCGCGTCCTCTCCTTTCTCCTTCCTTTTGAAACGCACGCCACGTTGGCTATGCTCGCGTAAACACGCACGCAATTCCATTTCTACCTCTTCAAACACATTTGCACTTCACTTAGATAATAAATTTTAGTGTAGTTCGTAGCAAACCGAGCAAGTTGATAGTTTTGACAGGGTAAAAATACAGTGGGATGTTTTCTTGCTAAATCTCTACACGACTTAACGGTGTAGGTGATGCAGTTAGATGTTCTGGGAGTACGGGCAGTTTTTTCAACTTTTGACTGGGACCAGTGAGCGAAAAGCCGTCAGCACGGTTGCAAAGAACGCCCTAAAATCAGTAAAGGTTTCCAAGTTTGTAAGTGATTGAAGACATACAGCTCCGCAAAGTCGCCGCATTTTGCAGATGGGGAGGAACAAGTTCGTGCTAACATGCCACAATGCAAACGCCTTTAATATTTCGCGAATTTGTTGGATAATACCTTCTCTCTCTTTCGATATATCACCTTTGAATTTGGTAATTAAGTTACCTTATTTTTAAGCCCTCTCTTCAGCAGTGTCGATGGATATTCACGTACTGCTCTGTATCAAAAGATGAGAAAACCCTGGACTAACGTTTTATTCAGATATGCTTCGTAACGATGAGAGTCGTTTGAAAGTTTGAGATCATGGATTACTAACTGCCGTAGAACTGCTTTAGTCTTAAAAGTCAAGATAACGACTGGCAGTTGTTTTTGTTGTTTCTTTGTTCGTTCATAGAAGACACAGAGGCAAGAGCTGGCGCATTTAATGAATGAGTTTTCAATTGAAGGAACTGGTGACCGTAAGTTCAATATTTGATATATTTCCAGAGAACACAGGTGACAGAAGCAGTTCAACTGGCGATTTTGATTCTAGATAAAAACCGAATGTCCTTGGCATATCACACGCTAGCACACCTGGCCCCGGTTGTTCAAACGTTGGATAGTGCTGTCTACCGGATAAAAATCTATCCACTGGGCAGTGCAATTGGTTTCCCTAATACTTATCCACTGGAGAGTGATTTATCCGGTGGATAGCGCTATCCAACATTTGAACAACCGGTACCAGGAAATACTTCTCCGTCAGTAGCCAAACTTTGTTTTTTTTTTCTATGTAGATCGTTTTTCCCTTCTTTTATTTTACACACATATATCTCAGTAATTGTTACTTTTGCCTTACTCGACGGAAAACTCAAACTAAATACTGTAGCAGGGCTGCATTAAGAGTCCGTCGGTTATCGAACAATGTCTGACTAACATTTTCTCAATGATAACCGGACAAATGCCAAATGCTTAATATACATGTATGGCCTTTTCCTTACGCCATTTATTCACCCTTTTGTTGTTCTTGTTCTTTTCGTTTCAATACTTGTCATGCCCATTCGATTCCGTAATGACTGTTTTTCTTTTAGGTGAAAAAGGTGATGAATTGTTGGATTTAATGGACCAAGCTTGACCGCGACTCCTGTAGTTAACTTAAAATTAAACTTGAAACTGAAGACGTAAATAGATGTGTTCCAGTTCTTCATTTACTTATGGCCTGATTACATGAGCTGCGCCGGCCCGGTTGCCAAAGTGAGCCCGGAGCCGCCATGTTCACCGGAAAATTGGAAGAAGATAGACTGTGAGCAGAGTCTCTTTTTCTTCAGATTTAGTTAGGGGAGTGCACGCGCGCGCGAGCTTGCGTGTCTCGGGCGTTTTGCCCGACGGACCAGGAAAAAAGAGAGACTACTCGTAGTCTAGGAAGAAGAGTGCATGAGCAGTGTGCTGCCCGCATTCCCGCAGCTGGGATCCCAGTATCGCCAGACAGTGTTGCGTTTAACTGAGGGACGGAGCATTAGAAAACTTATGGCGGTTGCGTGCGAAGTACAAAAAAATATTCGCGCAGGGGAAAATTAAAAGAAAAAACATTCATGCACACCCAGTAACCATTAAAAATATTCATGCAATGGCCTAAAAAATCTCCCCCCCA